>MU742027.1:31340-76684 GCA_026770625.1 Nicotiana glauca
CCCCAGCTGCCTTTATGGATCTCATGAATACTGTATTCAGGCCCTATCTTGATGTGTTCGTGATTGTATTCATTGATGACATTCTGGTGTATTCTCGTTCGGAGGCGGAACATGCGGGCCACTTGCGGATAGTGTTACAGATGCTTCAGGATCGTAAGTTATATGCTAAGCTCTCCAAATGTGAATTCTGGCTGAACTCAGTGGCATTCCTTGGCCATGTGATATCTGACAAGGGTATTAGTGTCGACATTCAGAAGATCGATGCAGTAAAGAATTGGCCGAGACCTACAACACCATCAGAAGTCTGTATCTTCCTAGGGATAACAGGATATTATAGGCGATTTGTAGAAGGATTTCCTCCATACCAGCACCATTGACTAAGTTAACACAAAAAGCTACCAAGTTCCAGTGGTCTGACGCTTGTGAATGAAGTTTTCCGGAGTTGAAGAATCGATTGACATCCGCACCAGTGCTCACTCTTCCTGAAGGACCAGAAGGTTATGTGGTATATTATGATGCGTCAAGTATAGGTTTGGGGTGCGTATTGATGCAACGTGGGAAGGTGATTGCTTATGCATCAAGACGATTGAAGAATCATGAAAAGAATTATCCAACCCATGATTTGGAATTGGCTGCAGTAATATATGCTTTGAAGATATGGTGGCACTACTTATACGGCGTCCATGTTGATATCTACACAGATCATAAGAGTTTACAATACATCTTCAAGCAAAAAGAGTTGAATTTGAGGCAGCGTAGGTGGCTTGAATTACTGAAAGACTATGACGTCGAGATATTGTATCATCCCGGTAAAGCCAATGTTGTTGCAGATGCTCTCAGTCGTAAGTCAATCAGAAGCTTAGTACATATTGATGCATGTAGATGGGGGTTGACTAAAGAGCTTCATCAGCTAGCCAAAATGAGAATCAGATTGTTAGACTCTGATGACGGAGGTGTTACTGTACAGAATACATCAGAATCATCTTAGGTAGCCGAGGTAAAATCACGGCAATATGAAGATCCTATCTTAATACGATTGAGAGAGAGCATTCAGCAGTGTAAAATTACGGCTTTTGAGATCGGAGGAGATGGGGCCCTGAGATACCAGGGCCGATTATGTGTGCCTAATGTGGCAGGGTTGCGAGAAAAGATCATGTATGAGATTCATCAATCCCGATATTCCATCCATCCTGGCTCGACAAAGATGTATCATGATGTCAAGGAGCAGTATTGGTGGGATAACATGAAGAAGTCTATTGCAGAATTTGTAGCCCAGTGTCCCAATTGTCAACAGGTAAAGATAGAACATCAGAAACCCGGTGGATTGCTTCAGAATATAGAGATTCCGACCTGGAAATGGGAGGTGATTAATATGGACTTCATTATTGGATTACCTCGCTCTTATCATAAGTTTGACTCCATCTGGGTGATAATTGATCGACTTACAAAATGTGCCTATTTTCTGCTAGTTAAGACAACATACACAGCAGAAGATTATGCGAAGTTTTATATCAAGGAGATTGTTAGGCTTCATGGTGTGCCAGTATCTATTATATCAGACTAAGGAGCTGAATTTACGGCTAACTTTTGGAGGTCTTTTCAGAAGGGTTTAGGCACACAAGTGAATCTCAGCACTGCATTTCATCCGCAAACTGACGGACAGGCTGAACGTACCATTCAGACACTGGAAGATATGCTACGAGCATGTGTTCTAGATTTTAAGGGAAATTGGGATGACCATCTTCCACTCATAGAATTTGCCTACAATAATAGCTACCATTCCAGTATTAAAATAGCCCCATATGAGGCACTATATGGGAGAAGATGTAGATCACCCGTTGGATGATTCGAAGTTGGTGAAACTGAATTATATGGGCCAGATTTGATTTACCAAGCCATTGAGAAGGTGAAGGTGATACAGGAACGATTGAGGACGGCACAAAGCAGGCAAAAGTCTTATTCCGATATCCGACGTCGTGATTTGGAGTTTGAGGTTGGTGATTGGGTTTTCCTGAGGATCTCACCAATGAAGGGTGTTATGCGTTTTGGGAAGAAAGGTAAGCTGAGTCCAAGGTATATCGGTCCGTATAAGATTCTTCGCCGAATTGGACAAGTTGCTTATGAGTTAGAATTGCCATCCGAATTGGAATTTGTCCACCCGGTATTCCATGTATCTATGTTGAGAAAATGTATTGGAGACCCTTCTCGAGTTGTCCCTGTCAAAGATGTACAAGTTACAGAGGATCTATCATATGAAGAAGTACCAGTGGCTATATTAGATCGACAAGTCCGCAAGCTGAGAACAAAAGATGTAGCTTCCGTCAAAGTATTATGGAGGAACAAGAATATGGAAGAAATGACATGGGAATCAGAAAAAGAGATGAAGTCTAAATACCCTTACCTATTCCAGAATGATGATAAAAAGGATGCTGGTGGAACGCAGGATACATTGTAAAGGTGAAACGGCTTTATGAGGTAAGCAATAACTTGAGAACACTCTTCCTTAATACAAAAGGATGATATGTAAATAATTTACATGTCTATAATGCTTTATGTAGCCTTGTGAGGCCATACGTTGGGCTTAACTGCTTGCAAATTTTGCTAGTGACCATTTTATAGGGAAAATTGACAAGAAATTTCCGTTGGAATCTACGATGATTTGGACTCCCCATAAACCCTTACATTCGAGGACGAATGTTTCTAAGGGGGGGAGGGTGTTATAACCCATATCCACACGCGTTAGTTCATGCCATATGTTAGTTAACACAAATCCAATAAGTAATTATCCTTGAGATGATAAGAAGTTAATCATATTGATCTGAAGTGATACAAGGGTGCATAAGGGTGATTAACAAGTATTAGAAGTTAAACGAATCAAAGATGTTGTAACTCGTATTTTTGGGTAAATCTATAGGTGCTTAATATACTAAGGAGGTCATGGTTTAAGGTATTTGAATCATATAATATCCGTATCATAAGTCTTGAAGTCAAACGAGTTATGAAACAAAAGTCGACAAAAGTTGTCACAACTTAGGTTCATAGTTTTACTTAAACTTTAGGTCAAATGTTATTAAGCTTTTCTCCCAATATACTTGGAATTAAGGGGTGATCTACCCACCAAATTGAAGATCTATGAGTCTAGTTTCCAACGCATTAAACCGTTTATCAATACGACATTGGAGTAGAGAGATATAGGCATTTTTGTGAGACTGCACAAGCTGCTATGTGACAAGTAGGTGTGTCACCTACTTGTTTAAATGATGGCCCAATAAGAGGGAATTTCGGGGCAGCTATTGAGCCCATTTAAAGTGTTATCTCCTTCAATATAAACCTCATTATATATCACAAATAATCAGACCTAAACCCCTGCAAACTTCCTCCCAAAAATTCTCCACAAACCCTAATTGATTTTCCCTCTCTTTCAAGTTCAAATTAGGGGTAAACCCTAGAGTTTGAAGAACCAAGATAAAGGCTGAGTTATCCAACAAGTAAGGTGAGTTTACTGCTGTATTTCATACATTTATTCTTCTGTTAATTCATGGTAACTCGTTCTATACATGTAAGAACTCACGGGACGGTGATCGGAAGCCGTGAGTTCAAGTTATTCACTTGTAGCGGACTGTTTTGTGGACTGTTTTGTGCTGCTGTTGGGCTCCGTTTTTATTATTGTTTTGTGGAGTTTTGGAGGAGGCAGGGTGTGGAGAAACACCATATATATGTTGGGTTGTGGTCTGTTAGTTCTTCGTAATATTTTTGGGTCGTTTGATACGACTATGGTGTCCGTCATATGTATGAAGTGATTAGGTTGTGTGTGGACTGTTTTGGGAGGCTCAATATGTTTATTAATGATGTTGTTTAGGCTGTTTGGTGATTGTTTTGAATGGTGTGAAGTCATATATATAGGGGAGGTGCTGTCCGTTTCATCGTAAAATAGGTTGTGGTCGATGCATAATAGTTATGACGCTTGAATGATAACTATAGTATCGTTTCTCTTATTGTAGACTAAGGAGTCGTGAAAATTGCATAGCTTGAGATTGGGGCAGTTTATACAAGGTATGTGAGGCCATCCGTTTCCTTCTTTTGCACGACTTCGATTGTACATAATGTAATGAACGAGCATCCAAAGATACTCTACTCTTAGAAGCTAGCAGTACTTACATTGTTTCCTCTCTTATGGAACGATTGATGTTGATGTTGCTTCTCTTATTCTTATGTTATCAATCTTGTTGGTACTTCCTGATTCCTATAAGGTTCATAGTGAAGAGTTAGTCCTAATAAGGTGTATAGAGAATACCGACCTTACGTCACTCCGAAAGGTCTAGAACGTGTTTCCATGAGTCGAGCATGCATTATATATATGTATCTATTTTACTCTACCGAGCCAGGCTATAGTCGGCCAGGTACGACACCTATTGTGCAACCACTGATCAGCTGGATTTTACAGAGCTCCACGTGGCCGGGTACGATTCTACCGAGCCTTATGATGGCCGGGTATGTTTTTACCGAGCCTATTATGGCCGGGTACGATATGATGATGATGATGCCCACAAAGGCGTATGTTTTAANATATTTATGGTTCCCTGCCTTACATACTCAGTACTTTATTCGTACTAACGTCCTTTTATTTGTGGATGCTGCATGTCGTGCTGCAGGTCCTGATAGACAGGTAGGTGCAGCTCCCTCACTACAGTAGGCTGTCCAGTTCAGCGATGATTGGCGAAACCCCTTCTCCGGACTTACCTTGGTCTTGATATGCATTTTTGTTATAGACATTATGGGTATGTTGGGGCCCTGTTCCGGCTATGTTGCCGCACTTATGTTCCTTTAGAGGCTCATAGACAAGTGTCGACTCATGTATAGTTTGGTATGCCTTTTCGGCTGGTTTTTGTTGTATAGTCTTTCATGGTAGCGTGGTAGCTTGCACCATATGTATATAGTTTCTTAATTGTCTGTTCATCCCATGTTATGTAGGTTCGTGCCATCATATTTTATTGTTTGTTGTCCATGATGCATGTCTACCATTTATATTGATCTCGTCAGCCCTAAAAGATAATAAAGAAGGTTAGATAAAATGTACGTCGGTGCTCGGCAAGTACGGTCGGGTGCTAGTCATGGCCCTCCAGTTTGGGTCGTGACATCGTAGAGTAAAGTTGAGAGGCCTGGAAAATGGTCTTCGCGTTCGCGTAGCTCAGGGTCACGTTCGCATTGCTCTGTGGAGTATACCATCATGTTCGCGAGGGTGGTCCTGCGTTCGCGTTGAAGGGGGCCTGGGCCCTATCAACTTGTTCATCTCGTTCGCGTTTGGGCGTCGCGTTCGCGTATTGTTGGAAGCTGAAGCATCGCGTTCGCGTCTGGTGGTACATGTTCGCGTAGAGTTAATTGGTCAGCACTAATTTTTGTTCATCTCGAACGCGAGAGGACCCTCGCGTTCGCATAGAAGGAAATAGCTGGGCAGAAGGGTTTTTATTAAACATTTCATCCGCGACCCAATCATTATTTTCCTCCATTGTTGATCACCTTAAGAGCTTTTTGGTAGAGATTGAAGAGGATTTTGATGGGAATTGATTGGAGGTAAGTCTCGTGACCTAGAAACACTATTTTATTGAAGAATCAACCTTTAATTCTTGGAAAATTGGGTGAAAATTGGAAGAACTAGGGCTTGACTTTTGAAATGAAAATTTGGGATTTGAGGGGGCATTTTGGCTCCGATTTTGGTAAATTTGGTATGTATGAACTCGTGGCGAGACGAGGAATCCGGTAATGTGAATTTTATAATTTTTTGAAAAGTGGGCCCGGGGCTCGGGTTTTTCTAGTTTCGAGATTTTTGCTATTTTTTGATTGTTTTCAATTGGGTATTGATCCATTGGCATATTGTGATGCGTTCGCTCTGATTTTGGTTAGATTCGACGCGCGTGGAAGCCGATTTGAGGGGCAAGGGCGTCGCGAGCTAGAGAATTTCACCGGTTCGAGGTGAGTAATACCTGTAAATGATATCCTGAGGGTTTGAAACCCTAGATTTGCACATCATAGTGCTGTATTGAGGTGACTTGCACGCCGGATATGAGCGTGGGTAGAGCACCGTTGGGAATTGTGACTTGGTTCGTCCCGATTGTTCATTTTACCGTGTATTTGACTGAAACTACTTGTATCATCATACTATGGGCTTCATGCCATGTTTGGGCTTCATGCCAACTATGTGAATCCTTCGGGGATTGATATTACTGTTTTAGCATATCTTGCATATCATTTGGTTTCAGTCCAAGGTTTTAAATACAGTTTGCAACTCAGTCATACTTATAAGTTTTGAAAACTCAAATGATATTTTAAATTTTATTTTGGGCTGAGAACTAATGTTTTACAAATGCCCAAGGGGCTTATGTTGATTTCTGGACTGAGCATGGATCGGGTTGCGTGCCGCAGTAGTGATTTCGAAATAGTGGTAACAATGACACTGTATGATGTGACTTGAAACAGTGGTAACAATGACACTGTATGATGTGACTTGGAATAGTGGTAGCAATGATACTGTATGATGTGACTTGGAACAGTGGTTACAATGACACTGTATGATGTGACTTGAAACAGTGGTAACAACGACACTGTATATTGTAAATTAGTCAGGTAACAATGACTGACCGGTCAGGTAACAATGACTGACCAGGAATTAATTGATGCCACGAGATGGCTTGATATTGTACTTGGGCTGTAGAAGCCCCTCCGGAGTCTGTACACACCCCCAATGAGCACCGTCGATGTTAAATGGATCGGGCTGCATGCCGCAGCGGGTACCGGAGCGTACTGTCTTATGCATTGCATTGCACTCATGCATTTGTTCTTATTTTGTAATGTTTGTCATGACATTCAACACTCTCATATCATTGGCATCCCTACTACTTCTTGCACTGTCTACCAGATACCCTGGTGTTATTGTTAATGGAGTGTTGTGCCCGAGGGGCTGACTTGCGTGCGGACTTGCACTATCTGATTATGCATTCATTTGCTTAACTGTTGAAAAAGATATTTTCAAAAGAGGTTTTAACTGAGCCCAGATATTTTCTAAAGGATTTCACGGTTTACTGATTTCTCAAAGGATTGCACTGTTCTTTATAGCATGATGGAGTGCCTTACGTGATTTCTGCTGCTCAGTTATTATTTACTCTTATTACTCACTGAGTTGGAGTACTCACTTTACTCCCTGTACCTCGCGTGCAGTTGCAAGTATTGTTCACCCGGTAGTAGGTTAATAGCGGATTGAAGGTATTACTATTGTAGATGAGCAAGGTGACCGCCAGCAAGTTGGCCTTGTAGTGGTGTTCAGTCTTCTTAGATGCTCGTGACTTGTGACACCCCGGTCGGATTGTGTTGGGTTGTAATTAATAGTTTTTAATGCCATTAAGTTATACTTTCTATTCATTTATGTTTAATAATAGTTAAAGAGATGATTTGGGTTAGTTGGCTGGCCTTGTCTTCGCGAGAGGCGCCATCACGATCGGGTATGGAAATTGGGTCGTGACAATTTTGCTCCTTTTTTTTTCAAAGTCTTTCTCTCTCTTCATAAAGTCTCTGCTGCTACACCTACTACCATGAAATACCAACTACTCAAATGAATTATTTGAATTGAATTTTTACCTGTGATTCTTCTGAATTTTTTTGAAATTCTAATCGAAGCCTAGTTATTTCCATCTATAAATACTTCCTTAGGGTTGTAGCTAAACTAAGTTGGAAATCCTAAAAACTCAGTTCATATCAGACTCTGCTTTTCTTTTAATATCAAGCTTTATAATTTGTGGCTCAATATTTTATTTTTCTTTTTACATTCTTGGCAAATAAGGGGTGGTAGATCTGAAATGACCTCGTCAATCCCGGTTCACTGCCTTGAAGAAGGTCAACAACCTCCTCTTTTAACTTTCGATTCAAGTATTATTTAGTTATAATCCTTGCTTAAAAATGTGTTAGTTTATGTATTTTTAGCTGCTCCGAAGCCTTAAAATTGAAAATTAATTTAGAATATATTCATGTATGTTGACTGCAAATATGTGTAAATGATTGAAGCTACTTGGTTACTTTTCCTAGTAATCTATTTCATGCTCCAAGATGTTCCTCTAATTTTTTATTTTTCCTTTTCTTTGCATGTACACTTTGAAGCAAATGGAGTCTTAATGCAAGACTCAACGCTACCACCACCACATGGAGTCATTGCATACCATATCCTTTTAGAATGTCCCGAATAGCAAGAAAACAAAGGAAACGTTTGGGGATGCCTATGATGTCCTTCTTCTTTTAATCTCTTTGCCACTTTATTCTTGTCTAATACTAAGTTATTTGTGCATTTTGGCTTTACCTCAAGACTGGAATTTTTTTACATTTGGGAGTTGTGCTTAAGTAAAACTGACCTTGTTTTGGAATCTTCTATATTGAGGTAAAATATGGAATTATCCAATTATACTATAGCTTTTCAAAATTAGCTACCTTGAAGATTTATTATACTTAAAATATTTTATACTACAGCTTTACATGTGTTCCGTTTTATGCTACTCATAATTTCAAAACTTAAAGGTTCTCCTTAAAGGAAAGAACGTGACTTTAGTACTTTCTTAATAACATAAACCTTTCAGATGATTAAGTTCTTTTGTTTCACTCACTTTCTTTAAATCAAGTTACTTTCATGATAATTTTTTTTGTTTCTTATGGAAAAGCTTTTTTTATTCTAAAGTATAAAACTTAATGTCCAAACTGTTTATGTCAAGTAATTAATATTTTTTTAATCATCAACTTATAGTTTTGTTATGACTCACTTCTTTAATATAACGTTATTATACATGTATTTTCTTATTGACAGACATTTTTCTTTACAAATATTTACCAATAGTTTTAAAATTAATTAACCTAAGTTTGACCGGTTAACCATAATTAACGGATTATATAGGGTGCTTTAACAACCTTCCCTATAGGATTAATTAGAACCCTTACCTAGAATTTTAAGGTTAAGTAGACCATAAAATAGAGTTAAATTTAAGCACTAGTTAGCTAAAATTGGTGTCCAAATTCACCGTTAAAATAATTAGGTGTCGACTCTCTTTAATTAATTAAATCTCAGAATTACCAATATGTTATACTCTAGTTTGACCCGTATTAAAATGGGGTATAACACTATATCTGATAATTCAATGGGTAGCTTTATTCTTTTGCTCTGTGTGTGCTTAGAAATAGGACAGTTAGCATTGTCCTTATGTTACTGTTTCAGCCAAAAATGTGATTTAGCTCGTAATGAAATAAGACGTTCCAACATGAAAACTTATTATTGGATTGATTGTTCGGGTGTTTTAAAAGTTTAAGGCTGTAAGTTTGGACTCAAAATGATTCGCCTTTTGAGTTTGGAGTTAGTATTATTTTATCTTGTTATATTATTCATAGATAATGCTTTAGGCACATAATTAAATCATCACAACTATGGGTACAGTTCTGGTGGCGTAGTTGTGATACTTAATTTCAATTAATTTTAAATTTGAATATGTGTAGTTTATTTAGTTGAATAGTTTTCCTTTAATAAAATTGATGTGTTCCATCTAATCACCTAGTCTATGGCCCTTACATCGATATCTTAAATAGTGTAGAGAAATGCCTTGAACTCTCATAGTTTTCTTTAGGCGCGTTGACTAAATAAATTATCATAGCTACGGGTACGGTTCCCGGGACGTAGTTGTGATGCTTAATTTCTAAAATCTAGGGTACTTTTATGTAATCCCGCCACAATTTAATTTTGTTAATAAAATTAACATGTTGTAGATCGTGGGTACGGTTCCTGTGACATGATTCGCAATGTGTATTAAATAAATAACTGTATGAATAGCGTGGATTATTAAAAGCGGTTAAAAGTGGATAAAATGCACATAGGTTTTAAATATGTATTTAATCAGATAAATAGGCCAATAATAATAGTTGAGCGACCGTGCTAAAACCGCGAAATCCGAGAATGCCTAACACCTTCTGTCGGGTTAACAGAATTTCTTACTCAGATTTTTGTATTTCGCAGACTGTAAAACAGAGTCAAACTTCCTCGATTTGGGATTTTAAACTGGTGACTTGGGACACCGTAAATTATTCCGAGTGGCGACTCTGTATTTAATATAAATAATCCCGTTTTGATTGTCACTTAAATTGGAAAAACTCTCTTATATCCTTCCGGAGTGGTAGACAAAGGAGGTATGACAAGCTTCACCCTCTTTAAACTCCTTGTTGTGGATGTACTTGTCATGGAAGTAGTTCATCTTCTCCTTATAAAGGGATGAGCTTGTGTAGGCATGATATCGAAATTCATCTAGCTCATTCAATTGTGCCACTCTTAGGTTTGCAACGATATCCCCTCAATGTTCAACTTCTTCAAAGCCCATATGGCCTTATGCTCAAGTTCCATCGAAAGATGACACGCCTTCTCGAACACTAACCGATATGGAGACATCCCGATCGGTATTCTGTAGGCCGTCCTATAAGCCTAAAGAGCATCATCAAGTTTTCTTGACCAATCCGTCCGATTGGCATTCACTGTCTTTGACAAAATACTCTTGATCCTTGTTTCGAAAATGCGAACCCCCATCACTAATAATGGCCCTTGGGCACCAAACCTCGTGAAGATGTTATTTTTCAAGAATACCACCACACTCCTTGCTTCATTATTGGGCAAAGCAATGGCCTCAACCCATTTAGATACATAATCCACTGTGACTAGAATGAAGGTGTTCCCATAAGAGCTGACAAATGGAACCATGAAATGAATACCCCACACATCAAAATTATCTATCTCCAAAATGGTGGTGAGAGGCATTTCATTCTTCTTTGAGATTTCACCAGCTCTTTGGCATTCATCACAACGCTTGATAAGCTCACTAGCATCCTTGTAGCTAGTAGGCCAATAGAATCTACAACTCAACACTTTTGTAGTCATTCTAGCTCCAACATGGTGACCACCATATGGCAAAGAGTGGCAAGCCTCAAGAATTCCTCTTTGTTCCTCCTCCGGCACAAATCTTCGAATCACACCATCAGTACCAATCCAGAAGAGGTATGGCTCATCCCAATAATAGTCAAGGCAATCCCATTTGAGCTTCTTCTTTTGGTTTGAAGAGAACTCATTCGGTACAATGCCACTCACAAGATAATTTGCTAAGTCAGTAAACCATGACATCCCGATCATTGAAATGGCTAGCAATTTCTCGTCAGGGAAGGAATCACTGATCTCGAGGCCGTTATGTGGCCTAGCCTCCTCCTCCAATCGGGACAAGTAGTCTACCACTTGATTTTCACTACCCGTGTGGTCTTGAATCTCTAGATCAACCTCTTTCAATAGAAGCACCCACCGCATCAACCTTGCCTTAGAATCTTTCTTGCTCATCAAGTACCAAAGCGCTGCATAGTCGGTGCGAACAATCACCTTTGTACCCATCAAATACGGGCAGAACTTCTCCATAGAAAGCACAATAGCAAGTAGCTCTTTTTCGGTCATTGTATAGTTGACTTTGGCATCATTCACGGTCTTGCTATCATATTAGACCGAATGGAAGATTTTTTTGATACGTTGCCCAAAAACTGCTCCCATCGCCACATCACTAGTGTCATAAGAATTTGATTGTAGCCGGAGTATCCATCAAGGAAGCAATAAAAAGCACGCTCGTCCAACTTATCAAGCATTTGATCAAGAAATGGAAGCGAGAAATGATCTTTCTGAGTGACTTTGTAGAGCTTCCTATAGTCCATGCACACTCTCCACCTGGTGACAGTTCTTGTGGGGATCAATTCATTCTTGTCATTTGTTATCACAGTCATGCCCCCTTTCTTTGTGACACATTGCACCGGAGAGGTCCACGAGCTATCAAAAATGGGGTCATGGCATGCAACTACTTGATTATCTCCTTCTTTACCACCTCTTGCATTTCTTCATTTAGCCTCCTTTGATGTTCAACGAAGGGTTTGGATCCCTCCTCCAAAATAATCTTGTGCATGAAAAAGACAGGGCTTATGCCCCGGATATCCGCCAATGTCCATCCAATTTCTCTTTTCCTCCTTTTGTAGCACCTCCAATTTGGACTCTACCTCCATGTTAGTCAAACAAGAAGAAAGAATAATTAGTAAATTGGAAGAAAGGTCAAGGAATTCATACCTAAGATATGGAGGCAATGGATTTAACTCAAAAGTGGGAGGCTCCTCTATTGAGGGTTTTGTTGGAGGAGTCTTCCGATTTTCAAGATTCAAGGATAGCTTGCGAGGCTCATAAGTGTACGAACCAATTCCTTGCAATGAATTCACACACTCCACATAGCCTTGTTTCTCCTCATCATCGTCAAGGTTGAGCAAAATGACTTCCAAATTATCCTCAACATTCATTGTGGCACTAGAATCATCAATAATCACATCGGTGACCAAATCCATGAACGAACAAACTTTGGTGCTATTTGGTTGCCTCATAGATTTGCACATATGGAAGACCACCTTTTCGTAACCCACCCGAAAAGTGAGCTCACCAGCTTCCGCATGAACAAGAGCCTTCCCCATAGGTACCTCATAGTCCACTTTACAATCAAGAATCACAAAGTTCGTCCGGAGGATGAACTTGTCAACACGAACTAACACATCATCAATAATACCCAAAGGCCTTCGTTGTACGATCCGCCATTTGCAATCTCATGGATGTGGGTCTTGGGTTACCAATCCCCAAAGTTTTGAACACTGAGTAGGTCATCAAGTTGATACTCGCCTCAAGATCACATAAAAATTTGGCAAAGTTGGCACTCCCAATAGTGCAAGGGATTGTGAAAGTGCCGGGATCTTCCAATTTCGGAGCTATTAAGTGCATAATAGCACTCACTTGATGTGTCATCTTGATAGTCTCACAATTCATTGATCTTTTCTTTGTCACCAAATCGTTCATGAACTTTGCATATCCCGACATTTGTTTCAATGCCTCAACCAACGGAACATTAATAGACAAACTCTTCATCATATCAATAAACTTTTTGAATTGGTTCTCACTGTTTTACTTTGAAGTCCTTTGAGGGTATGGAGGAGGAGGCCTCTGCATTGGTACCTTAGCCTTTGGCACTACCGGTTCCGACATGTCAATAACGTGTTCCTAGACGGGTTCGCTTCTTCTTGCGTCTCCTCCATATTTTCATCAATATCAATTCTCACTTTTCATTAGCTTGAGCACATTGCTTGGAATTTCATCTTCTTAAACCACAACATCAACATCCACAATTCTTCTTTGATGTGGTTGTATCTCCACCTTTTCCACTTCTTGTAGTCACGGCCATAGCATGTCCCGTATTATTCCCACCCTTTGGGTTCACCACCATATCACTTGCTAGTGCCCCCTTAGGACGAGTGTTCAAAGCTTGCGAGATTTGGCCAAATTGAACTTCCAAATTACGAATAGAAGTGTTGTGAGAGACTAGTTGAGCATCGGAGTCGATATTCTTCTCCATCATCTATTCAAACATGTTCTTAATTCTACTCATCTCATTGTTAGAAGAGCGCAGACCTTGAGGAGGATAGGGAGGTAGAGTGCTTGGTTGTTGGAATATTAGGGGCCTTTGAAAACCCGAACCCCAGTTGTTGTTGTTGTTCCACCCTCCTTGGTTGTTGCCTCCCCAATTGCTTTGATTCTTGCCACCCTAATTTCCTTGAATATTGCCTTCCCAATTGCCTTGGTTAACTTGACTATTCCAATTTCCTTGATTATTGTTACCACCACTCCAATTGCGTTGGTGTCCTTTGTTGTTCCAATTTCCTTGATTTACTTGTGATTGCCATTGTTGTTGATTTTTCCCTTGAGCATTGTTTATTTGGCTTTGATAATTGTTGACATATTTCACTTCTACTTCTTGCTCATTGAACGAATCACCTTGATCATACCAACTATCATCTTGCATGAATTGTTCTGGATGGTTTTGCATTTGTTGATCTTTTTGCCATCTCTCTTTCATTATCATATTCACACCTTCCATCACATTAACTTGTTTCGGCCCTTAAACTTGTTGAAGCTGAGCTTTGGCCAATTGATTCACTGTGGTTGTCAACTCGGTAATAGCTTGCTCATGATCATGTAGTTCCTTGTGTAGGTGAATGACATTTGGGTCACTTTGAGGAACATGGGCTCTACTCTGACATGCCGATGAGGTATTTGCCATCTCATCTAAAATTTCACAAGCTTCAGCATAAGGCGTGTTCATGAAGTTCCCATCGGTGAGTTGATTTACCACACATTGATTTGTTGTGCTGATCCCCCTTTAGAAGGTTTTTTGGATCATGGCCTTGATCATATCATTATTCGGCACTCTTTAACCATGGTATGATATCTTTCCCAAATCTCGTGCAATGGCTCATTGGGCTCTTACTTGAACGCAAGAATATCATCCCAAAGTGTGGTCATATGTTCCGGAGAGAAGAATTTGGCAATTAATTTTTCTACCAACTTATCCCATGTATGGATGGAATGATTGGGCAATCTCTCTAACTAGACCAGTGCCTTTCTCCGTAGAGAAAAGGGGAACTAGCCTCAACCGCAGCGGGCCTCAGAAACATTAGTTTGCTTGCTCCCCCAACAAGTATCGACAAACCCTTTGAGATGCTTGTAAGCATTTCGACTCGGAGCCCCGGTGAAGAATCCCTGTTGCTCAAGTAGTGTAAGCATCACATTGGTGATTTGGAAATTGCTCGCCCTAATACGATGCGGGAGTATAGAACTTGCATAACCCTCGTTCGGAAACACCCGGTGTGATTTTGCTATTGGTGGAGGTGTGGGAGGGACGGGAACATTATCATGAGGCGATCGGCCTCGCCTATTTGCTTGAAGTTCGGGAAGAACCTCATCTCCTTGATCATCATCCACTTCCTCCTCCAATGGCACATTCTCAATGGGCTCATTGTTGAGACCCATTCTCGTACCTTTAATCAACTCAAAAACAAAGTTATTGACTCGGAAGGAAAAGAAGACAAATCACAAAAAACCTAGATATATAGCTAAATCCGTTTAACTTCCCCGGCAACGGCGCCAAAAATTGGTGTCACCCAAACACACACCACAAATATAGGTTGTGAGGCGGTCAAAGAAATAATAAAAATACAACATAAGTCGGGGTCGAATCCACAAGGAGTTAGATTTTGGATTTGGTTTACACAGTCTGACTGTATGAGGTGCCCCAAATTACACTTCCACATTTTCAATTGTTGTTTCTACTTCTACTTTTAAGTTATTGATGGTAATTGTAGAGCTAAGAGATAATATTTTTGGTATTGGTTGTTTTTCAAGTTATGAAACAAATAGGGTTGCGACTCCTACCTAGTTGGTTACCTAACTTTAGAGCTTTAATACATGCTTGATTGATCGGGATACAATATAGAAATCACACTCAATTACTTACTCTATACCTCTCGGTAGCTTGAGTAATTTTGCCCGATTTGGCTTTCTCAAGTCCAAACGGGTATTTCACAAAGCAAGTGATAAAAGCTCTAGTCGGGTCTTACTATCTCTAGGTTCTACCCTTTAATTGGGGCTATCAATTTCTTGAGTTCATTCCAATTCCTAGTTAGCCAAGTTTTCCTAGATTTTGTCTTTCTTTATTAAATAGACACTAAGGCAAATAGGCATGAATCAATGTTTGCAACCATCAATTCTCAAATTCAAGCAAGAACTATGCTAAATATCCATACTAGGGTCGGATCGCAATGCTAGCTACGGGTTTATCTGCTCATGGAAAATGAAGAAATTAAAGAAAAAACTAATATGAAATTCATAAGAGATGATTAAGGGAAGAAAATCTCATGTTTGAAAGCTAATCTAGTACAATATTACCCAATACGGTAGATAAAAATGGCTGAGGTGCTCCCAACTTACAAAACTTGGCCTAAAAATGACAATAAGTTCTATTTATACTAAGCTGAAAATATCTGACAAAATTGCCCCTGCAGAGGTTGTGCGGCCATACAATTATGTGTGCGGTCCGCACATTAAGACTTGGCTTGACAGGTTCCAGCTCTTCGACCGCACAATTCTGGGTTGCGGCCGCACACCTTTAACTTCTGCGAACATCAAAAAAATGGTGCGGTCTGCATTTCTTCTTGACCTTAAAATCCCACTCTCTAAACTTTAACTTCTGTGGCCGTACTAGAGTGGTGCGGTTTGAACTTTTTAGAGAATATCTTATCAGAGGCTTTCTTCATGATCTGCAGCCGCACTCAATATTGTGCGATCCATACAGTGCCCTTTTAGCCTTTTTTTTCCTAATCCACAATTACTCCTTCTTGAGTTGATTTTCTTCTCTTTAGCTCATATTCTAACACTCCCGCAAGCAAGCACATTTCATTAGTTTTCGGGAATACCTTTAAGAAAATTTTAGCTGAAACAAAAGTAAAAGAGTGCCAATAAATAGTCAAAATCCCTATTTATCAGCTCCTACCCCTGCTTCGACTGTGGCTGAACCTGCCATTATCATAGTCCCTCCTGTTGCTTCATCCGATATGTCCCTCCTTTAGCCGTGGAGACTTCAGCTGTGGAGATCTCGGCTTCTCCCTTATATGCTCTTATAGATAAGGACAATGAACCTTTGCGCGGTGATGGAGATTTGATGCCTTATATGAGGAGGGTCGTAGACATCAGGGGAGAGAGGTCGGCGTCCACTGATGTAGGAGACTGTGGTTTTGTCCTCTAGGAGACAACCACATTGCATATCAAGGAGATCCTAGAAGCAAGTCCCGAGGCCATATGTTTGGAGGATATGATATACATCGGTGAGGGATGCAGTCGAATGTGTGGTGAGCAGTAACGGTATGTTCTTCCAAGGTGCAAAGTGGCCTCGTCTTCCAGGGTTGTGGCGGATGTTCCTTCTTCGACTAATGATATAAGGAAGGTTGTTGCTAAGGGGGATGTTGGATCCAATTCCGATATGAATGTCTATGAGTTGAGGATGATTGATGAGGGGCTTACTCAACTTGAAGTGAGGTTGGAGGGGGTTCACGGACTATTACGATCCCAATGGATCGTAATCTTCTAGTGGACACGAGAAGATTATCCCCTCCTTTGTCCCTCTTAGTTATGAAGTTCAGGGTATGACCCTCAAGACTAGGAATGACAGCAGCTTGTTGAATAACATTATCGGCCTCGCCCTTCGGGTATGTACATTCATTGTTAGCTATTTTCCTTTGGTTTTGTTCTTTCACTGTCTCTAACTTCCTTTGTTTGTTTTGTAAACGGTCGTCTTAGAAATTGAGAGAGCTCGTAGGGAGATAGTCGTAAAGATATCTATGTGAAGTTGAAGGACAAGTACTTTAGAGTCCTTGAGAAGTACCAGAAACTTTGGTGTCAGCTTCGTAAGGGCGGCGATATGCGCCAATTGAGGGAGGAATTGAGGGCCATAGACGAGATGCAGGTGCAGATAGTAGGGAAGTACAACGTCTTGGAGGGGAAGTTGAGAGTCAAGGAGGAAGAACTCAAGCTCAGCAAGGGGGTCGAAGCCTAGTGCAATGATATCCAAGCTAAGGCGGTTTTGTTACGAGCCTAGCTAGAGGTGTGTCAATTCAGGGGGGGAGGCTCTTAGTGGCGAGGTCATTGAGAAGATAGAGGAGCTAGAGAAGGTAGAGTCCGCTCGATCGGAGGCTTTGAGGAAGGCGGAGTCTCTTGAGGTAGTGATCCGGACTCTCCATTCCGAGCGAGAAAATGACTTAACAACGGCAAGGCTTAAAGAAAAGCAACTCGATGAGAGGATTGGAGAGTTGGAGAAAGAGACTTCTAGTCTCTACGATCGAGTTACTGAGGCTACCCTCTTCCCGTACTTCTAATTTTCCTAATGTTCCTCGGGAGTTATATAAGGAGTGGATTCATGCCAATGCCAGGTTAGATGCCTTTTGAGATTTGCATACGGTGGGATCCATTTCTGAGGCTGCCCTCGAAGATATTCATGGTAAGGCTTGTGAAGCTCGAATCACTTGTGGGTATGATCCCACTATGCTTGAGTCTGGTAAGGATGAGGGGGGTGAGGGTCTATAAAGGCTCGAGGAGAATTCCTGGTATGATACCGCATATCCTGAGGGTGAAGGTGGCGATGACGGGGGTATTGATGGTCAGGGTGGCTGTAATGACCCGATTGGTTGTTTTAAGATCTAAACATCTCTCAGAGGTTTGAGGACTTGAGTAGCTTCACTTCAGGTATTATAACTTGTACGTGTTGTCCGAATTGAATTTCAGGAAGATCAGAGTTGATTTGGGAAGAACATTCTAATTTCGGAAGCTTTAAGTTGGAAGAATTGACTAAGATTTGACTTTTGAGTAAATGACCTTAGAATCAAGATTTGAAGGTTCCAATAGGTTTTTATGATATTTTTGGACTTGGGCATATGCTCGGATTGAGTACCAGGTGATTCGGGAGCATTTTGGCGCTTATTGTAGTAATTTGGCATTTTTGAAGTTCTAGAATATCATAGGTTTGGGTTGAAGTGGATTTTGATGTTTTCGATGTTCGTTTGGTGTTTCGAGCCTTGGAATAGGTTTGTATCATGATTTTTTATTTGTGCATAAAGTTTGGTGTCATTCTGGAATGTTTTGATATGATTCGGAGGCGTTCGTCAATGTTTGGAAGTTTGAAAGATTAAAGAAGGAGTTTGATCATTGATTCATAGTTTTTATGTTGTTTAATGTGATTTGAGACCTCGAGCAAGTCCGGATTATGTTATGGAACTGGTGGTGTGATTGGACGGGTCCAGGGGGCCTCAGGTATGTTTCGGGATGGGTTTGCGTTTCCAAAGAGGGATTTTGGGGCAGGTGGATATTTCTCATCCCGAACGCAACACAGAGGTCACAAATGTGGAAAAGAGCTTGAGGAACCTACGCGAATGCAAAGGGACGATCGCGAACACATAGAAGGAAAAGGGGAGCTGGACCTAGAAGCAGTAGGCCATTGCGAACGCAGCTCAAGGACCGCGAACACGAAGGTATGAGACGTGGAGGCATCGCGAACGCGGGAGGGCCACCGTGAACGTGAAGAAGAGATTTTGGGGGTTAGGCTGTTTATATTTCACGATCGCGAGAGTTATTCCGCAGTCGCAAAGAGGAAGGAACTGAGTAGTGGGTTTATAACTCGGGACTTAGCCCATTTCTCTCATATTTCCTTTTGATTGGGCGATTCTTAGAGCTCTTGGATGGGAGATTTCCATCATCCATTGCAAGGCAAGTAATTCCTGCACATTGTGAATTGATTACAAGGTTTATATATGGATGTAAACATGGAAGTTGATAGAAATTTGGGATTTTGAAGAAAAATTTAGAAATTGGTATTTTTAGATTTTGTACACAAAACTGGACATAGAATTGGGAATAAATTATATATTTGAGTTTGTAGTGTTATGTGTAAAGTTTATCTTCAAAAAAGTTTGAAATCCAGGCATATGGGCCCAAAGGTTGACTTTATTAACCTTTCGAGCTGAGTTGGGAACTAGTATAAATTTTTTAATTATAAGTATTAGAGTATATTTTGATTAAATCGTACATTTGTTTGACTAGTTTCGAATCGTTTGGCTTTGACATGAAGAGTTATAGAGGAGTTGGAGCCGGTTATGGATCTTTGAAGCGAGGTAAGTCTCCTTTCTAATATTGTGAGGGGGAAACTAATCCTAGGTGATATTTACTATTATGTGCAACTAGTTAAGGGTGCTACGTACGTATGAGGTGACGAGAGTCCGTACGTAGCTAAAATATATTTATATCCGGGTAGACTTAGGACCTTATCATGTAATAATTGAATATTTTGAATTTGTTCTGCTGGCTTAATTAATTAAAATTATAACTGAATTTGATTTAGAAATGAATATATCAAGCCAAGCTTTATCATCTTGAGTTGTTTCCAAGATATTTGATAAATATGAAGGGGTGTACTTATTATTGTGCCCATGCTTTGTATTGTAAACACGTGTCTTGTAATTCAGTAACTTCCTTCATTTCTTGTGGAGCGGTCTGAACGCCTCGGCAGTATATAGATCCATCTATTCTGGATCGGGCCGAACGACCTTGGCAGAATCGTGCATTATATAGCTATAGCCGAATATTCATAAGCTAATCTTCCTACTTATGCCCATAATTTTATGGTACTCCTTATTTATTTGGTAATGGCACTTGGCATGTTCTAAGATATTAAGGTAGAATACAAGATCGAGAAATTTATGCTAAAGGAAATAATTGGAAGATTATGAAATTTCAAATTTACTCCACTATTGTCGTGCACTTCATATCTGTTATGATTTATCATTTATTTTATTCGAACTTCTAGTAAAAGTCAATGTCGACCCCTCTGTTACATCTCGCATGTTCGTACATCAAAGTTTTGTCATAAGTTAATCGACGTAAGTTCGGGAATGAGGTTATTTTGGGATTATAAGAATTATGCTATTTCAAACACGTGATGAGTAAATTCGCGAAGGAGAGAGGGTAAGCAAATTAAAGAAAATAAGTTTCATCAAAGTTTGGAAATTTAGGATAAAATACGGATATATATTCAATGGAGTATTGTCCATACTCCCGAATGTACATACATTATCCTAGTCTCATAAGTTACAGTATTCTCCCGTATCGGGACTTTATATTCAATTAAGTATTGTCTCCTTCTAGTTAAGAGAGCAGAGAATCTATGTATATTTAGTATTACAGTATTTTCACCACCATCGAGCTATAATCGGTAGGCAGACCCCTATTGGGCAACCTCTGATTAGATGGTAAGTTATATACTGAACATACTATGGTCGAGCGCCTATGAGTGAGGCCAGTTGGTCGAGATACTGATATTAGTATGGTCGAGCGCCTATGATGAGCCTACTGCGACAGAGCAGTTATATATATATATACCGATCCTTATAAGGCCGGCCATTTATTTTCCATGCTATATTGAGAGAGTTGAGTCAGTATCAGCAGGTAAGTATACCTCTAGATCATCTTTGACTTGCAATTACTTTCGGTTATTATATTATCAGTTCAGTTTCAACTTTCAGTTATTTTATTGCCTTGCACACTCGGTACATTATTTAGTACTAAAGTTCTTTTTTCATGGGATGTTGCATTTCATGCGTGCAGGTTCTAACAGACAGACGGGTAGACCTCCTCAGTAGGTATTTCCTGAGTTCATATTTATTGGTAAGCTCTACGTCCTTCGAAGTTTCCAGGTCTAAAGTTTTATGTACATCTTGTGTATATACGTATATAGGTTATGGGTAGGTCGGGGCCTTGTTCCAGTCACAATACATCCATCAGTAGAGGTTTTTAGACATAACATGTCAATCAGCACAGTATGTTGGGCTTGTAGGCCTTATATGTATATTTTGTGGGTTTGTCAGATGTAGTAGTTATGACGGCCTTGTCGGCCCAGCTTTATATTGATGTTTAGTCAACATTAGTTTTCGTTCAATTTTATATTTTACTTCGCAAATTATCATGCAATTTGGCCCCATGGCCAAAGTATGACATTATATGTTCAGAGTCCCTTAGTCGCAAGTTGGTATGCAAGGATAGATGAGGCACCAGGTGCAGGCCTTGATCCCCAAGCTCGAGGCGTTAGGCTGGATACTTACTGGTTATGCGTTGATTTACATACTCATATTACACTTCTACACTAAATGTGCAGGATCTGACAAGTCATTTGATAATCATCTTGGTGCGTAGGCGCACCGATTGAGGAGACTTTATGTGAGATGCATTCTAGGCTACGCACCGCAGTTTACTGAGTCCTCATTGTACCATTTATTTTATCCTTTCTTATTTACATTCCGGACAAATGTTGTGTTATTGTTGTACTCCTTAGAAAATTCTCATGTACTTGTGACACCGAGTTTTGGGAGTTCCTACTAATTGTTTGTCATCGTAGATCACGTAATTATCATCATCTACTATGTAAATTATATTTTATACTGTTTAATTATTAGAAATTAGTAATTTCAAAGTAATAAAATGGGTAATCTAGTTCATAAATCAATGTTGGCTTGCTTGACGGTGGTATTGGGAATAATCACGACCTATAGTGTATTTTGGGTTGTGACAACTTGGTATCAGAGTGTTAGGTTCACTTAGGCCTCACAATTCATGAGCAAGTCTAGTAGAGTCTTGCGGATCGATACAGAGACGTGTGTACTTATCTAGGCTACAAGTTGTTAGAAGCACTTCCCTTCTTGATTCATCTTTGTGTGGTTTGATTCCTTTAAGGCTTATGCCTTTATTTCCTTCATGCTCAATCTTACTCGACGTGAAGCTCTTGTTATCACTTGGACATCAAAGAGTTGAAAGGGTACTAAAGACGTGGTGCATGATATTTTTCCCTGCGTAATCGGGGCATGCTATCATCGTTGCCTTGTGGAAGGATGTTCTATCATTTCAGCCCAGTATTTGTATTTCCTATAGTTTTAAGGCTATGCACAGATGATATGACCTTCATGTGTTGTTATAGCATAGTGTTGGTGTTATGGTTGGGTGCTTGTTTATGTGTCGAGGTAGTGAACGACTTGAAAGGAGGAGGTCTCAGTGCATGATTGAGAGGTTCGGCATTTAATTCCAGCAATGGAAAGGTAATCGGACGATGGATGTTCAAGTTTTGGTTGGTGGAGTAATAAGACTTGGTATTTTCGAGCGTGGTGGAATTTTCATCTGTGATGTGGTGTTGTTGTCCTTGTTTGAACATATTAAGGTTCATCGGTGTTATGGTCTTCTTTTATTTGACTTCGGGGTAGGGTGTTGTGAAATGGTTCCTGAGAAGCGATGTCAAAGATGGCGGTGTGTAGCAGTTAATAATCAAATTTGGTATTTCTAATGCTATTGGATTGAGAGAGATGATCTCCGAAGGGGCTTAGAGTTGGTAGTAATTTATTTAGGCAATTTTATTTGAGGCAAAAATTGGGCAACAAAGTATGAGAAAGGACATAGCGGGAGGTGTCTCACCGTGATTGAATTACTAGCAGTCTAAGTATGAAATGCAGAGGTCAAGAAGTTGCTTAAAAGAGATGATTTAACCGAAGTGAGAGTAATAGATTATCATATGAATTTTGACTTGAGAAAGTTTAGCAATTTTGGAATCACGAGGAAAGTTGATTTGGTCTATGAATTTTATTTGGGATGGTGGTTACTGTGCTGAGGAATTAAATACGGCAGAAAGGAGTTTGCTTAGAATGAAGAGGGGTGTGAAAAATTGATTATTGTTCAAGATGTAACATGACTTTGAGTTTAGAATGTATTGATTTACTATAAGTTGAGGTCAATGGGGAATGGACAGACTTATATAGCTGGTGGATGAGCACGAGCTCAGGAGGGCCTACTGATTTCATAGTAGTTATACCCAGTGCAACGCCCTTGGAAGATGTCAGCATGAAATTTCCACAGGTGGGTTATCTCCTATGAGCAGGTTAGCAATTGCGTGATGTTGATGAAGCTTCTATAA
Organism: Nicotiana glauca; assembly: GCA_026770625.1. Classification (NCBI taxonomy): domain Eukaryota; kingdom Viridiplantae; phylum Streptophyta; class Magnoliopsida; order Solanales; family Solanaceae; genus Nicotiana; species Nicotiana glauca. The sequence continues at coordinate 54,791 of MU742027.1, forward strand.
AGAATTTTACTTACTACTCGGTAGAAGGTCAAATTTGCGATTGTGGCTAATAATTTAGAACGTTCATGAAAATATTAACAAAAGTATTGAGGTATTTGGCGGGTTAACAGTGCGAGATCAGGGTGAGTGAGAAGGAGGAATCGTTGAGGGATATACATTATATTATGGTAGCTTAAAGCTAAGTGGGGGAGCATACCATCTACGATTGGATCACGTGGTTGTCTGCTTGTATGGTTTCTGGTTATCGGTGTATTGGTGGGTTATTATGACTAAGGAGAGAAAACATCATGCGTAGACTTGGGAAGACTCAGAGTTTATGCTTCTGGTAGATGTGATGTACAAGGAAAAATAATTCATCTAGTTTCTTCATTGGGGAATGTTCGTGTGCTGACAATGCACTATAGATTGGCTTTCATTCGGGACCAAGTCCGAGTGGGTGACTCTCAATAGTAGTTCTAATGGGTTCATTGTATGGCTGGAGACCAAAACGTTTGCAGCAGCGTGTGAAAAATACTTGGGGAATTTTCTATGTTATCATCGGGTCTGTGAGGTAGTATTGGAGGAATGGAAAAAAAATAATTTCAGATATGCGAAAGGTCTTGTAGAATGGGTATACCAATTGGAGATGATATTGTGCGCTCGAGAAGGGTACGACATGGTTCATGGGTACTGAGACGATGTGGTTTCATGATTCGGGTCACTCTAGGTCAGTGTTGATTGATTTTCATTATGTTTTTGAATGGAGATATTGGTATCTCTAAGGCAGGTTAAAAATAAATTGGGGGAAGTTGGGTCGGTTGGTAACGGTTGGAATCAACATGATTGTGGCAATGATTAGTTTCTTTGGCGTGTTAAGTTATATATGTGGTTTGCTGTTGTACATACGTGATTGAAAACCACAATAACTTGATTGATTTGGGAGGTATTTGACTCAAATGGACTTGTTGTGTAAATAGATTTCGAAAGAATTATGACGATTTAAATAATAACTTGATGTTCGTATTTTTTGTGGTTATAGGATTTCGATTGCGTGCTGCAATGGTTCTTCTGAATGAATTTAAGTGAAAGGAATCTAGCCAATGAAGTGTTTAGTTCAAGGGTTATGATGAATTCTTGCACTCTCGTGTAGCACCATGATAGGTGCAGTGAGCAGCATGGGAATTGGAAGTTGAAGGTCAAGGTTGTGGTTTAGTGTCGATAAAATGTCACAAGCTCAGATGAGCAGGGAAGAATTCATTTGTTTAGAGTAAGCTAGCATTAACTTAGTGTCACTTGAGAATGGTGTCCTGTGGAAGAGGCATTATGTGTTGATTTACATATTCGTGATTTGTTTTACAATATTAGTACGGTTGGTGGTATGGAGGTGCAGACTTTGCTACCTAGTGCGGAAGGTTGTGGGAGCGTATTCCATGGGAGAATAATGTAAGTGTGACATGCTAGTCACTTGATTGTTAAAGATTAAACCAAGTAAGGATATTTTTGGTGTTATCGTTAATGTGAGAGTTTATGCCGGAAATGCGTTCTACTCCTTGGGTTGTGGACTGTGTGAGTTTGTCCCAAATTTGATGATTGTTTTTATGTGTCATGAATAGGTCATCGTGGATAGTTAAAAGGTTATTAGCCTAATACGGTATTATCATAATCGACTTGAGGTCCATTGATTGGTCTAGATATTGATGTGTGCTCTATGCTAAGGCGGGTTTGTTCATTCAGCATAACATTTCTTATGGAGGAGTCTTCGACCATTGGATGACATCTTCGTCGTCAGCTATTTCAGGTAATTCTCTATTGTGCCATGTGGGTTGTGAGACAGCTTGATTTTTTGCATATGTATTAAGGTCCCGTGTATATGTAGTGTTATGTGAGTAGGACTTCTCCCGAGATGCAGATCATATAGCACACATTAGTTGTGCTTGGGTTTCGTAGCGTATGGAGCTATTCGTCTCCCCAGGTTTTTTATTATGCACTTGTTGTGCTTGTGGTCGATATTCGGGCATTTCGTAAGTATAAGCATTATGACTTGATGTGTGTTTTCTTCTTGATTGTTATGGGCGGATCGGGTGGCACATTGCCACAGGTATATTGTTTGGATCGGGTGGCACGCCGCCATGGGTATGTGTTGTGGATCGGGTTGCACGTCGCAAAATTGTCATGTTTAGATCGAGTTGCACGCCACAACCGTGCGGGTTGCACGCTGTAACATAGAAATGTCGAGCATAGTTCCTTACACTTATTTTGTGTGCCTTATTTTTCATCCTTGAGGTAGATTCATAGCACCTATTTGACCGTTCAATTCGTCATGTGGGATAAGTAATTCTCTATCAGAGTTCGTTCTTCCTTATGAGTTATATTCGAGTTTGTAGCTTGTTGGTGCATTGTCGGTATCATATGAGATTTTGGTAGTGTTTGAGATAGCTTATTACCTGAACAACATGTACTGAACGAGACGAGGTTATAGAACCTAGGATCAGTGCGGTCAGAGTTATGAAGGTTATATTAAAGAGCAAATATCGTTATTTAGTTCAAAATGTAGTAATGGTCCTTGTCAGTAGCAGACTCCATAATTTGTTGATTCGGCAGGTGGTTATTAGTTTCTATGCATCTCTTCCATCGTTGTGGTATTGCGAGAGTAGGAACATGACTTATATGCGTCATGAGGTGTGTTGCGGGCGTCAGATTCGTGGAATTTTAGGTATTGTTGTTAGAAGATATTGTTATGGCCAAACGACTTATGTGATGCATGGTGTGATTTCAGCGGAGGAGCATGGTCGTGTTGGGTACAGTGTTTGGTGATTGATGCGGTGTTCGTATGTTGGAATCAGATCTAGTAAAAACTTCTAGATGTTGGAATTTAGTTCTAAAGCTTGTTAGCTAAGGTTATAGGAAGGATCTTCAATATGGCTCGAGCTAGAGTGCTCACATGGGTTGTGGTGGTATAGGTAGGTGCACAAGGTGTTAGCCAGTAAATTTGGACAACTCCGGAACAAGTCTTGGCACGTTCGAGGATGAACGTATGTTTAAGTAGGGGAGAATGTAATGACCTGACCAGTCGTTTTGGGATTTGGTGAATCGCTCATTAGTTTGAGGCCTTTATTAGCTCCATTTCATGTATTATGACTTGTATATATCGTCGGAATTGAATTTTGGGAAGATCGAAGTTGTATTGGAAAGAAAATTCTAATTTAGAAAGCTTTAAGTTGGAAGAATTGACTAAGGTTTTACTTTTGAGTAAACGACTTCAGAATTGAGATTTGTAGGTTCTAATAGGTTTGTATGATGATTTCGGACTTGGACGTATGCTCGTATTGAGTATCGGATGGTCCGAGAGCATTTCAACGCTTATTGTAGAATGTTGGCATTTTGGAAGTTCTAGAACTTTATAAGTTTGGGTTGAAGTGGATTTTGATGCTTTCGATGTTCGTTTGGAGTTCCAAGACTTGTAATAGGTTCGTACCGTGATTTGCGACTTGTGCGTAAAGTTTGGAGTCATTCCAAAATGTTTTGATATGATTCTAGCGTGTTCGTCGAAGTTTGGAAGTTTGAAAGTTTAAAGAAGGATTTGGATCATCGATTCATAGTTTTGATGTTGTTTCATGTGATTTGAGACCTCGAGCAGGCCATGTTATATTATGGAATTGGTTGGTGTAATTGGATAGGGTCCCGTGGGCCCTCAGGTGTGTTTCGGGATGGTTTCGAGTCATTTCCCCACGTTTTGCTGCTGCTGATGCTGGGTTTGTAGTCCTTCATTGCGAACGTGTGGATGCTATCGCATTCGCGAAAAGGGATTTTTGGGCAGGTGGAGATTTCTCATCACAAATGTGACATAGAGGTCACGAACGCAGAGAAGAGCCTCAGGAAGCTACGCGAACGCGAAGGGGCGATCGCGGATGCGTAGAAGGGAAAAGGGAGATGGGCCTAGAGGCGCTAGGCCATCGCGAGTGCGGATCAAGGACCGCGAATGCAAAGGTGTGAGACGTGGAGGCATCTAGAATGCAGGAAGTACACCGCGAACGCGAAGAAGAGATTTTAAGGGGCATGGCTATTTGGCTTTTGCGATTGTAGGGGTTATTCTGCGATTGCAAAGAGGAAGAAACCGGACAGTGGGTTTATAACTCGGGACTTAGCCCATTTCTCTTACATTTTCTGTTGGTTGGGAGACTCTTGGAGCTCTTGGAAGGGAGAATTTCCATCATCCATTGGTAGGTAAGTAATTCCCGTACATTGTGAGATAATTACATGGTTTATATGTGGATTTAAACATGGTAATTAGTAGAAGGGATTTTGAAGAAAACCTAAAAATTGGTATTTTTTTTACCACGAAATTGAACATAGAATTAGGAATAAATTATATATATGAGTTTGTAGTGTTATGGGTAAAGTTTATCTTTAAAAATTTTCAAAATTAGGCCACATGGGCCCGAGGGTTGACTTTATTGACCTTTCGAGTAGAGTTGGGAACTGTTATAAATTGATTAATTATAAGTATTGGAGTATATTTTGATTGAATCGCACATTTGTTTGACTAGTTTCAGATCGTTTGGCTTTGAATTGAAGAGTGAGAGGCATTGTAGACTGTTATGAAACTTCGGAGCGAGTTAAGTCTCATGTCTAACCTTATGAGGGGTAAACTACCTCCTAGGTGATATTTACTGTTATTTACAACTAGTTGTGAGTGCTACGTACTTATGAGGAGACAAAAGTCCGTACATAGCTAAAGTATGTTTATGTCTGAGTATACTTAGGACCTTATCATTTAATAATTAAATTATTTGAATTTGTTTTGCTGGCTTAATTATGAAACTTATAACTGAAATTGATTTAGAAATTAATATATCACGCCAAGCTTTATCATCTTGAGTGGTTGCCGAGATATTTGATAAATGTGAAGGGCTGTACTTATTATTATGCCTATGTACTATATTGTAAACACGTGTCTGTAATTCAATAACTTTCTTCCTTTCTTGTGTAGCAAGCCGAATGCCTAGGAAGCATATATAAGCATCTATGAATCGTGCCGCACGTCTCTTGGAAGTGTACACGTTATTCAGGATCGGACCGAACGACCTCGGTAGAATTGTGTGTTATATCGCTAGTAGCCCGCATATTCACGAGCTAATCTTCCTACTAATGCCTGGCATTTTATGGTACTGGCACTTGGGATGTTTTGAGATATTAAGGTAGAATAAAAGATCGAGAAATATATGATAAAGGAAATAATTGGAACATTATGAAATTTCAGATTTACTCCACTATTACTGTGCAGTTCATATCTGTTATGATCTATCATTTATATAGTAAGTGTAGGTTCGTACCGTGATTTGCGACTTGTGCGTAAAGTTTGGCGTCATTCCAAAATGTTTAGATATGATTCTGGTGTGTTCGTCGAACTTTGGAAGTTTGAAAGTTTAAAGAAGGATTTGGATCATCGATTCATAATTTTGATGATGTTTCATGTGATTTGAGACCTCAAGTAGGCCGTGTTATATTATGGAATTGTTTGGTGTGATTGGACAGGGTCTCGTGGGCCCTCAGGTGTGTTTCGGGATGGTTTCAAGTCATTTCCCCATGTTTTGTTGCTGCTGATGCTGGGTTTGTAGTCCTTCATTGCGAACGTGTGGATGCTATCACATTCGCGAAAAGGGATTTTTGGGCAGGTGGAGATTTCTCATCACAAATGTGACATAGAGGTCACGAACGCAGAGAAGAGCCTCAGGAAGCTACGCGAACGCGAAGGGGCGGTCGCGGATGCGTAGAAGGGAAAAGGGAGATGGGCCTGGAGGCGCTAGGCCATTGCGAGTGCAGATCAAGGACCGCGAATGCAAAGGTGTGAGACGTGGAGGCATCTAAAATGCGGAAAGTACACCGCAAACGAAAAGAAGAGATTTTAAGGGGCATGGCTGTTTGGCTTTTGCAATTGTAAGGGTTATTCCGCAATTGCGAAGAGGAGGGAACCGGGCAGTGGGTTTATAACTCGGGACTTAGCCAATTTCTCTTACATCTTCCGTTGGTTGGGCGACTCTTAGAGCTCTTGGAAGGGAGAATTTCCATCATCCATTGATAGGTAAGTAATTCCCATACATTGTGAGATAATTAAATGGTTTATATGTGGATTTAAACATGGTAATTGGTAGAAGGGATTTTGAAGAAAACCTAAAAATTGGTATTTTTTTTACCACGAAATTGAACATAGAATTATGAATAAATTATATATATGAGTTTGTAGTGTTATGGGTAAAGTTTATCTTTAAAAATTTTTGAAATCAGGGCACATGGGCCCGAGGGTTGACTTTATTGACCTTTCGAGCAGAGTTGGGAACTGTTATAAATTGATTAATTATAAGTATTGGAGTATATTTTGATTGAATCGACCATTTGTTTGACTACTTTCGGATCGTTTGGCTTTGAATTGAAGAGTTAGAGAGGCATTGGAGCCGGTGAACTTCGGAGCGAGGTACGTCTCATGTCTAACCTTATGAGGGGTAAAATACCTCCTAGATAATATTTACTGTTATTTACAACTAGTTGTGAGTGTTACGTACTTACGAGGAGACAAAAGTCCGTACGTAGCTAAAATATGTTTATGTCCGGGTATACTTAGGACCTTATCATTTAATAATTAAATTATTTGAATTTATTTTGCTGGCTTAATTATGAAACTTATAACTGAAATTGATCTAGAAATTAATATATCACGCCAAGCTTTATCATCTTGAGTGGTTGCCAAGATATTTGATAAATGTGAAGGGGTGTACTTATTATTATGCCTATGTACTATATTGTAAACACGTGTCTGTAATTCAGTAACTTTCTTCCTTTCTTGTGTAGCGAGCCGAATGCCTGGGAAGCATATATATGCATCTATGAATCGTGCCGCACGTCCCTTGGCAGTGTACACGTTATTCAGGATTGGGCCGAACGACCTCGGTATAATTGTGTGTTATATCGCTAGTAGCTCGCATATTCACGAGCTAATCTTCCTACTAATGCCCAACATTTTATGGTACTCCTTATTTATTTGGTAATGGCACTTGCCATGTTCTGAGATATTAAGGTAGAATAAAAGATCGAGAAATATATGCTAAAGGAAGGAATTGGAACATTATGAAATTTCAGATTTACTCCACTATTACTGTGCAGTTCATATCTGTTATGATTTATCATTTATCTAGTAAGTATCGATGTCCATCCCTTGTCACTACTTCTCCGAGATTAGGCTAGATACTTACTGGGTACGTATTGATTTACGTACTCATGCTGCACTTCTACACTAAATGTGTAGGATCTGACAGGTCATTTGGTGATCATCTTGGTGTGTGGTTGCACTGGTTGAGGAGACTTGTGTGAGCTACATTCCAAACTACGCACCGTAGTCCACTGAGTACCCATTGTTCCATTTATGTATCCTGTCTTATTTACATTCTGGACAGATATTGTATTATTGTTGTACTCCTTAGAAAATGCTCATGTACTTGTGACACTAGGTTTTGGGAGTTCCTACTAGTTGTTTGTTATCGTAGATCACGTAATTATAATCATCTACCCTGTAAAGTCTTTTTTATATTGTTTAATTATTGGAAATTAGTAATTTCAAAGTAATAAAATGGGTAATCTAATCGATAAATCAATGTTGGTTTGCATGACGGCGGTTTGGGTCATGACAGTGGCGACGCTGTTAAGGCCCAAGTTCGAGAGGATGTTGAAGGTCGTAATGGTAGCGAAGGGAATTCTTTGAGTCAACCCGCTGACTCGTTACCTTCGTGTACTCCGACTCAAAGTCCCTTCGCCGCCTCTTTAAAAACCTCCTTGAGAAAACCCAAATGGGATAAAACTCAAGTGAGGGAAAAATTAGTACGACTTTGGTGGCGCTTTTTTTCTCAGAATTTGAAGTATTTGAGGTGGCTTATATTCTAGTTGTTTGGTAGTAGCTAACCTTACATTGTATCTAGTTGGAATGAACCCTTGTTTGCTTTGGCTATTATTTTGTACGGACCATCTCAGTTTGTTCCCAGCTTGCCTTCTTGGGGATGTTTGCTCGCTTGACTTTTGGCTTTCACTACATAGTCCCCGACTTTAAGCGGTCGTACCTTTTCTTTCTTGTTGTAATAATGTTCTGCTTGTTATTTTTGGGCGACCATTCTTATGTAGGTCATATCTCTTCATTCGTCAATTTCGTTTGAGTTCTTGCATTCTGCTCTTGTTGTTAGTCGTGCCACTTTCATAGGAGTACCTTAGCATAGGTTCCCCGACCTCGACCGGTATTGTTTCCTCTTGCCCATAGACCAAAGATAGGGCATCTCTCATATTCTCATCTTCGGAGTTGTTCGATAAGCCCCTAACACTTTTGGTAGCATTTCCAGCCACAATCCCTTGGTGTCTTCGAGCATTTTTTCATGATGTTTAGTATGGACTTATTAGAGGATTCTGCTTACCTGTTCCCCACTGGATGGTATGGGGTTGAGAGTATCCTCTTGATATGCCATTTCTCGAAGAATTCGGAGGTTTTCTTTCCTGTGAAGTAGGGTTCGTTGTCAGTGCTGATTTCCTTGGGTAGGCCGAATTGGTATATGATGTTTTTCCATATAAAGGTGATTACGTCATGTTCCCGTATTTGGGCGAATGCTCTTGCTTCCACCCATTTAGAGAAATATTTAGTTAAAACTAAAAGGAATTGTACATTACTCGCCCTGCTAGGATGGGGACCACGATGTCCATTCCCCATTTGATGAACGGCCAAAGGGAGGTGACTGAGGGAAGGCGTTCGCCTGCTTGGTGAATCATTGTGGCATACTTTTGGCACTGTTTGCATTTTTTCACGAAGTCTGCGGTATCCTTTTTCTTGGTGGTCCAGTAGTATCCCGCCCGTAAGAGGCATCTGGCTAGTGCTTGATTGTCGGAAAGAGCTCCACAATGGCCTTCATGGATGACGTAAGGGCCTCTTGTACTGGCCCAAGAACTTCGCTAGAGGGATGATGTAAGTCCTCTTGTACTGGTTGCTATGATGGAGACTGTATCTGGCCCCTTGCATTCTTAGTTTCTTGGCCTTTTTTTGTCGCATGGGATTGTGCCGTCCTACACATATGTGATAATACAATTGAGCCAATCTAGAGTTAAGTTTATGGTTCTTACCACGATTTGGTCTAGTGATGAGTTGAGAAGGTGGACTACGCTTTTATCTCCGATTGTGATGTTTTTGGTAGCTTCGACTAGTTTGGCGAGGCCATCCGCTTCGGCATTTTGCGCTCGTGGGATTTGATCAAGCTGGAATTCGTCAAACTGAGGCAATAGCTTGCAAATTTCGGTCTGGTATTTTTGCAATCATTGTTCCTTGATTTGAAAAGTCCATGTGACTTGGTTGACTACGAGTTTGGAGTCACAGTGAAGTTTCAACCGTTTCCCCCATATTTGAGTGCTAGACTTAAACCTGCAATTATGGCTATATACTCGGCCTCATTGTTAGTCATATCATGTAACCTTATGGGCTGGCGAATTATTTACCTGTTGAGAGTTGGGACCTCTAGTACGAGTCCCAACCCAGACCTTGATGCGTTGGATGTGCCATCGGTGTACCTAGAGGTTTTGTATTTAGAGGGAAGCTAGGACGACTTCCCTTTCGACTTCAAGCAATATTTTTGCATTGAAATCAGGGACGATAGAGTCACAGCGGAGTTTCAACCAGTTTCCTCATATTTGAGTGATGGACTTAACCTGCAACCATGGCCTCATACTCGGCCTTATTGTTAGTCTTATCCGGGCATCTTATGGACATGCAAATTATTTTGCCTGTTGGGATCTCGAGTACGAGTCCCAGCCTGGACCATGATGCATTGGACACGCCATCGGTGTACCTAGAGATCTTGTGTTTGGAGGGAAGCCTGGACGGCTTCCCTTTCGACTTCAGACAATATTTTTGCACTAAAATCAGTGACAAAGTCAGTGAGCAATTGTGACTTTATCGTCGTTCGTGGATGGTATGTGATATTATGCTCGCTTAGCTTGATGGCCCATTTGTCCTGCCTCCCTGATAGCTTGGGTTTATGCAAAATAGTCCTCGGGGGAAAAGTTGTGACGACCAGGATGGGGTGGAATTCGAAATAGGGTCTAAGCTTCCATGAAACTACGACCAAGGCCAGAGCTAATTTTTCGAGGTGTAGGCCTAGGTACCTCGTCTCGGCATCGACAAGTGTTTTACTAATGTAATAGATTGGAGATTGCGTACATTTATTTTTGCGGATCAAGACTGCGCTTAGTGCTACCTTGAATATGGCTAGATGGACGAGGACTTACTCCCTATTTTTGGGTTTTGAAAGCAGGGGCATCTATGTATGCCTTTAGTTCTCGTAGAGCCTGGACGCATTCGGAAGTCCATTCGAGGATGTTGTCCTTCTTCAGTATGAAAAAAATTGTGACTTCTATCCGAAGATCGCGAAATGAACCTTGATAGGGTGTGTCACGACCTAAAATTCACTAGTCGTGATGGAACTTAACCCAACCCGCTAGGTAAGCCAACTAATAACTATCAGATTTCAATAATAATAAAAATATGATTAAATAAAGGAATTATCTGAATCTTATACCTTTCTCAAGGACTGGTAGTACAAGTCATGAGCCTCTAAGAATAGAATTTACAAAGATGATATGAAGTAAATACATCTTCTGTTTGAAAAATACATAAACAAAGTTTTCCTAAATCTACGACTACCATGAACAAGAGGCAGCAACAACTGGAACGCAGGTACATCTTCAAATCAAGAAGCCATCAAACACAACAACAACAACCAACATCTGCACGCAATATGCAGAGTTTAGTATCAGTACAACCGACCCCATGTATTGGTAAGTAACAAAGCTGGAACAAAGGTCGGGTCAAACACCAATATCCAACAACAATTCATAATAACATAAAGAAAATAATAAAAGAGATAGCTCGAAATTCAAAATGCTCATCTTATTTACAGTTTCCGAAAATAGTTCCGCTTTTAATTTCAAGTAAAGCAATCAAAACCCAAATCCTTTACCGAAGTCAAAAATATGAGTAAGTTTGAAAATTGAGAATTTTCCTAAAATATTTCATCAGGTAAATGTTTCATTTTTAAGTAGCATTAGAAAAGTATATCTCAATGCCTACATGTAAAGATACAAGTAAAATCATGAATGTCACCAAAATCGGGCAGTAAAAGGAAATGCATCTCTATGCATGTATCTCAAGTACGCATGTCAAATGCAATGCCTCTAAGTGATGAACTCATGTACTCACACTCTTAGAGTACTCAACCTCACTGTCCCGCATTATCTCTTACCGTGATCAATACTCAGCACACTCAATCACTCAGCACACTCAATCACTCAGCACTGTGCAATACTTGTTGCGGCGTGCAACCTTATCCACAAAATATATAGTGATAAGGCCCGTTGCGGCGTGCAAACCCGATATATATACATATAGCCATAAGGCTCGTTGTAGCGTACAACCTGATCCATATATATATATATATAATATATATAGACACACACACACACATAGTCGACTGCGCTCACTGGGGGTGTGCAGACTCCAAAGGGTCTCCTTCAGCCTAAGCGCTATATCGTTGTGGTGTGCAGCCCGATCCCATAAAATGTAATCAATATAACATGATGTGGCGTGCAGCTCGATCCAATAATATCACTCTCACTCAGCACCGTGCAATACTTGTTGCGGCGTGCAATCTTATCCACATATATATAGTGATAAGGCTCGTTGCGGCGTGCAAACCCGATCTATATACATATAGCCATAAGGCTTGTTGCAACGTACAACCTAATCCATATATATATATACACACACACGCACACATAGTCGACTGCGCTCACTGGGGGTATGCAGACTCCAGAGAGTCTCCTTCAGCCCAAACACTATATCGTTGTGGTGTGCAGCCCGATCCCATAAAATGTAATCAATATAACATGATGTGGCATGCAGCTCGATCCCATAATATCACTCTCACTTAGGCCCTCAGTCTCACCCAATCATCAATTCTCCAGTCTCACTCACGGGCTCACAGTGTCATGAAACTATCCCGACAACAATGATATGATGTATTAATAAACAACAACTGAGATTGAGTATGATATGAATGTATGAATATGACTGAGTACGAAATATAGATGAAATCAGTAAGATAATAGCAAGAAATGACCACTATGGGTCTTAACAATATCAACATAAATCCTAAATGTGATACCTAGCAAGATTGACAACTTAGTTACTTAACCACTTGGTGAGAACACATATATCAACAAAATAGGACCACTAAACAGTGCCGTGAAAACAACAAAGTCACATTCACAGGGTACACGCCCACAAGCCCATCACCTAGCACGTGAGTCACTTTTTCATCAATCACATAGCACGTAATTTGGGGTTTCATACCCTCAGCACTAAGTTTAGAAGAGTTACTTACCTCGAACAAGCCAATTCCAATACCAAGCAAGACAAGCGATGCTCCAAAAATGCCATCTTGCGCGTTCCGACCTCCGAACAGCTCGAACTAACCAAAAACAACTAAAATACATCAAACAATACTAAAGGAACCAATCCCAATCGAAAAAGGTTGAATCTTTAATCAAAAGCCCAAAATCGGCAAAAAAGCCCAACCGGAGCCCGCATCTCGGAACCCGACAAAACTCACAAAATACGACAACCATTGAATTATTAGTACAACCATACTAGTTTCACTCAAATACGACTCCAAATCGATGTTCAAAACTCAAAAATTCACATTATAAATCTTTAGGCAAAAAACCCCAATTTTCTCTTTAAATTCACAAACCAATTACTAAAAACGAAGATAGATTTATGAAATATAATCAAAACCGAGTAGAGAACACTTACCCCAATCCATATGGTGAAAATCACCTCCAAAATAGCCCAAATACGAGCTCTCCAACTCAAAATATGACCAAATAAACAAACCCTTATTTTATATATTTTTCTGTCAGCTATTCTACCTCGTTTATCAAGCCAAACGGCCCCGAAACTCAATTTTGATGCCTCTAATGGATTTCTTATAAAATTTTAGTCAAGTTAGGCTCTTGAATCACTACAATTAACCTTATATTGAAGGAGATATATTGGTTTGTATATTTAGAAATAATGCAGATTTTAAATACGAACTCAGTGGCGATTTCGTAATTAATCTGATAAAATCTAGCTACCCAATTATGAGTAAAATGGCCATAAAATTCTCATACGAAGTCCAAATTTGACGATTCTTTTTGCTATGCCCATGTAATTACGATACAACTATAGTGCTTTGATAAAAAGAGAAATCAGAGCTCATTAATGTAGTATCATTTATGCTTGAAGAAACGACGTCGAAACATAAAAAACGAGCGCAACACAATCCAAACCTATCTGAAACTCACTCGAGTCCCTCGTGACCCTGTTTGAACATAGAAACAAGTCCCATATCATAACACAGACCTACTCAAGGCCCCAAAACACACATAACAATATTAAAATGATGAATCACACCTCAATTCGAAATCAATGAATTTTGAAACTTCAAACTTCCCCAATCGATGCCGAAACCTATCAAATCACTTCTGATTGACCTCAAATTTTGCACACAAGTGACATTTGATATTACAGACCTGCTCCAACTTTGGTTTAAAATCCGACCCCGATTTCAAAAAGTCCACACCCGGTCAAACTTTCCAAAATTCCAACTTTCACCATGTCAAGCCAAATTCTACTACGGACCTCCAAATCACGATCCGGGCACGCTCCTTAGGCTAGAATCACCCAACGGAGCTAACAGAACCATCAAAAATCTAATTGGAAGTCAAATACCAAAAATTCAAAGTTGGTCAAACCTTTCAAATTTAAAGTTTCTAGCTGAGAATCATTCCTCCAAATCAATTCCGAATAACCTGAAAACCAAAACCGACGATTCACATAAGTTATAATACATGATATGGAGCTACTCATTCCCTCAAACAACCAAGCAAAGTGTAAATGCTCAAAATGATCGGTCGGGTTGCTACATCTTCCCCCACTTAAATATATGTTCGTCCTCAAACGTGTCTAGAGTTGTTCCAAAACACATCAAATCGCCGTATAACCTTATAATGCACATACCCGGGGGTGATCCCACGTCACCCTATCCCATATATGTATGATAACACGACATAACTGAAATTTCATAATTTACCCTAGCCCATAAACCTTAGAACCAAATTCCACCATCCGGAATTTTCCATAACATCTGAATCTCGTATCTACACACTGTATAAGTCTGAACAAGCTGTATCAAGCCGTAGTCATAACCCAAGTTGTAATCACATGGCATACCGCCGAACTCAAATACTCATAGCGATAATGTTTCAATCACAGTAGCTGCTCAAAACAACCCAACACCGGTAATAAACCTCATACTAAACAAAGCCTCATTCTAAAACCTTCGTTCACTACCAGTGATGAAAGAAACATGTAGAACTCATAACCGTTCATCAGATTAACAAGTTGTGGAACTCCCTCTCCTTCGATAGGAACTATAGCAAATTTCTAAGCCAATCAGCAACAATATCCTTCCAAATATACGACAATCAGATCCGATAGCACTCATCCTAGGTACGATGACCTCATCCCATCTAACATAATCACTCTAGTGAAATGACATATTAATACAGACTAAATCCACAGCTCGTGCACCAAATAGGAACATTCTAAATGTACTCAATCTTGAAAATGCCTCAAACGAGAGAACTGTCCCGCCAATGTAACAAGTACCATGACAACGACATGCTAAGAGCCTAGCACACACCGTAGAACCAAAACATGCGAATCCAACACAAAGGATCATATCTCAACATAACTTCGCTGCAATGCGTGACCCCATCCAAATGTTGGTCCATATTATATACCTCGAGTCGCTTGCTCAAAATCAATAACCATGCGAAATTCGATATTAAGTACCAAAGTACATTACCATAACCATGGAGAGAAAATAACATAATACCACAACATGGAAAGAACATAGCTAGTGTGCAATCAATCATACAATACCTAAATACTCATCTTGCTCAAATTCCGCTATAAAGTTCAAATAGAACCACACCATATGTGCATATAACCAACGAATAACAACTCCTCGTAGAATAGAAGAGTAACTCATGGATCATTTCAGAACACCGATAAGCTCACCAACAACCGAATGTCACATCCCTTAATAACAGCAATATGGAGCCAACTAATCCGACTTGGTGTAGAATACATATCCCAATTGAGCCTGCCAATAGACCCCAAATCTGCTTTGGTCACCCACAAATAGATACATAACCCTCCAAAAGTCTATACTGACCTAACCATAGCATATACTATCATCTGGCTAGCTTCGGCCACAACTTCATAGTCCATAACCATGAAATAATCTACTCAGGAGAACTCCCACTCTCCAAATCCATAGAGCAAACGAATCACCATATTTGATCCCAACTCCACCACCCGAATATCTAACAAATCTCTAATACACATTCACCCCACAAGGAATACTTTTATAATTCTTCTGTTCCACAAAGCAAAATTGAACATCAACAGTCGATCAACTAGGATAGTGTCGCAATACCAATGAAGTATCCATAAATCAAAACACATTGCCCCTTCTGAAATGTATACTTTCATCAGCCATAATAGTAATAACATTTACCTAGTCATCTGAAACCGTCCATGCTGCCTAAGAATTTTTATTATCTTCCCTTCAAAACTGAACTGTACCATCGCTCATGTAATCTCATTCCCACACAACACAATGCATATACCATGCCATCATATGAAAAATATGAGAACTTCATAATCCACTCTGAGTCACAAGCAACTACATACTCAATTAGCCAAGAACTTTCCATTTGATTTCATCTGGAGAAAATCATTATACAAATGACATGCCCCCACTCCAGTAGGAAGTATACTCCTCGAACCCTGGTAGAAACCATTGACAACTCTTTGAAACCCATTTTCCCATAATCAATCCATCAGAACTAAATCTCTGACTCTACTAAGCTACACAGGTTGCCAAGACCCAAGAGCATTACCACAAAGCACCTATATAAACTCAGCACATCATAAGCACCAAAAGAACCGATCATATCCATTATTGTGCTATTCCAACCTACTACCAAGTTGTCCTAATTTTCTGAGTTACCTTCAAATTGATACTTCTCCTCTCTATAATACCACAATCCTCAACCAAAACTCTCAACATGAGACCCTAGAATAAAACCACACTGCCTTAAGGCTCATAAGCCGCTGAATGCTCTCTTAAGCACCCCAAAAGTACCACAACCTAGATTCACACTCTGAAGAGACCTTCTATGAATTCAAAGTAGTTCATTTTACCTTCTTGATACTGATGTAGAATCCATAATTATATAGAAATACTACGAGTATTGACACCATCCAATGTAACTCTCAACTTCCAGCCATATACAAATCCACAACATTCTCAATTGCCATGCATAAATCTTGAATTCATTAGAACCATTCTCAAGAGTCATCCACTCTACTCAAATCTCAATAGCATCGCCCAAAAAGACCGAACGACCCATGACTCATTTTCATCCCAATACCCTAAGAAGTAATTCACACCTCTAAGCAACCGAGCAAATTTCTAATCCATGAACACTACATCCTTCATGAATGACCACTCAATCATTCTATGATTTTCATATACCCATAGAGTGTAATACAACTCGTATCCAGAAATTCCCTTACTCGAGTCATCCTCGATCTGAACTTCTGTAAGCCATAACTGATTCACCAGTATACCTTATATTGAAACCAATACAACACATAACCATGCAATCAACCCGTCAATAGACGACTCCCCCACTTGGATCAAAGCCAAGTAATAAAGCATTTGATAACTTATAATACCCATACTCCGTTGCTGCCTAAAATCCCGCACTAAAATTCAACTAAATCCTTCATAAGCTCATGTAACACAAACCATCTAATATCTCAAATCATCTACAAATCTCGCATTCACCCTTTTAATAGTCAAGTCAACTCTCATAAACAATCCAAATTAAAATTGAAACACATATATATTACTAGTAAAAGAGAACTCGCTACAAAATAACATAGGGATCAAAGAAACCTCGGGACACCCCGCAGGAGATAACCCACCTGCTTTGCCTCAAACTAACATCTCTTTATACCCTTCCACTGTCATAACTATTACACAATCACTTAATCTTCCTGAGTGTGAACTCACATCATGACATAAAAATCTACTTCACTTCTCAACTAAACAACATGAAAAGATCCTTCAGCACACCCATAACTCGAGACTATACGTCAAATCAAGACAGAAATCAAGCACCTAATTTACATCTCAATCAAACTCTTTTTGTCAAACCCAATCTATCTGAGCACACCCGTAGTCACATCATACTCATCATATAGCAATTCGACCATTCATCTAGTCATAAATTCAACTCATAGGGACGCTACCAGATATATAAGTCCAGAAGCACGTGCTCACACAATCAACATCTCTGTGCTCAAGCTACAGTCAAAACCCAGCCTCAACTCCTCCAAACTGGCCCATCATCAGCATACAAAAATCATATCTCACACCTCATCCCTAGAATCATAAGTCATCGATGCACACCTGATACCGAGTGCTCATGTATGCATACAAATGCATTGAAGGAATTCAAACCATTACGCTTTAAGCTGAATCAATGTCGCATTATAAGGAAAAAAACATGGGAAGTATATCCTAAATGCCATGTAGCCTCTCGACGATAGGTATAGACATTATCATGCCGATCCGCAAAACCCTACTAGGCACTTGCTCATGACTTATAGAACCTATGAACCTAGAGCTTTGGTACCAAAATGTCACGACCTAAGATCCACCAGTGGTGATGGAAATTAACCCAACCCGCTAGGTAAGATAACAAGTAACTATCCAATTTTAATAATACTAAAAATGATTAAACAAAGGAATTATCCGAATCTTATACCTTTTCCAAGGACTAGTAGTACAAATCATGAGCTTCTACGAATAGTATCTACAAAGTTGATATGAAGTAAATACATCTTCTAGTTGAAAAATACATAAATAGAGTTTTCATAAATCTACAACTGCCATGAATAAGAGGCAGCTACAACTGGAACACAGGTATATCTTCAAATCTAGTAACCATCGAACACAACAACAATATCAGCCAATATATGCACGCAATGTTCAGAAGTGTAGTATCAGTACAATCAACCCGATGTACTGGTAAGTAACAAACCTATCCTTAGGTTGAAAGTAGTGACAAGCTAGAACAAAGGTCGGGTCCAACACCAATAGCCAACAACAATTCATAATAATGTAAAGCAAATAATAAAAGAGATAACTCAGAATTCAAAATGCTCATCTTATTCATAGTTTTCAAAAATAGTCCCGCTTTTAATTTCAAGTATAACAATGGCCAACACTCAGCCTCATACATCATGGCCGGTCTAACCACTGCTTTATAGAACTTACCTTTGAGTATCGTTGGCACACTAGGATGGACAAGATTAGAAATGATGATATTCGGGAGAAGGTGCACGTGGCTCCCATTGATGATAAGCTACGGGAAGCGAGGCTCAGATTGTTCAGACATGTACAGAGGAGAAGCCCAGATACTTCAGTAAGGAGGTGTGAGCGACTGGTTGTAGAGGGCATGAGAAGAGGTAGGGGCAGCCTAAGAAGTATTGGGGAGAAGTGATCAAGCAGGATATGACGATGCTTCAGATTTCCGAGGACATGACACTTGATAAGAAGTTATTGAGGCCGAGTACTATGGTTGTAGGCTAGGAGGTAGTTGAGTCTTGCATTACCTTGTACTATTGTGAGCCTAGTCTGGTAGGATTTTTGTTTCAAATAACTAGGGGCATTGTCATGTCTTACTATTTTATCTTTTCGGTACAACAACAACAACCCAGTATAATCCCACTTAGTTGGGTCTGGGGAGGGTGGTGTGTACGCAGACCTTACCCCTACCCTAGTGTAGAGAGGTTGTTTCCAAATAGACCCTCGGCATCCTTCCCTCCAAGAACTTCCCACCTTGTTCTTGGGGAGACTCGAACTCACAACCTCTTGGTTGGAAATGGAGGTTGCTTACCATCAGAGCAACCCCTCTTGTCTAATATTTTCTCTTTTGGGTGCAAGACCTATTTACTAGCCATCATTTTTGTTTTGCATTTTTCCTTCTGCATTTTATGTTCCTATTTGTCCTATGATCTCTGTGGTGAAACTAATATTCTCTCCTTTTTGTTTTTCTTATTATCTTGAGACGAGGATCTTCCAAAAACAACCTCTGTACTCCTTCGGGGTAAGGGTAAGGTCTTCATACATACTACTCTCCCCAGGCCCCACTTGTGGGATTTTACTGGGTTGTTGTTGTAATCAAAACCAAAATCCTTTACTAAAATCATAAAAAATATAAGTAAGTTTGAAAACAGAAATTTTTCCTAAAAACCGTTCATCGGGTAAATGTTTCATTTTCAGATAGCATGAGGAAAGTATATCCCAATGCCTACAAGTCAAGATACAAGTAAAATCATGAATGTCACCAGAATCCGACGGTAAAAGGAAATTCATCTCTATGCATGTATCTGAAGTATGCATGTCAAATGCAATGCCTCTAAGCAATGAACTCAATTACTTATACTCTCAAAGTGCTCAACCTCACTATCTCTCGGTATCTCTTACCGTGCTCAATATTAGCACTGTACAATACTCGTTGTGACTGCAACCCGATCCAGATATATATAGCCATAAGGCCCGTTACGACATGCAACCTGATCCATATACATATACCTATAAGGATCGTTGTGATGTGCAACCCGAACTCTATATATATATATATATATATATATATATATATATATATATAATGGGATCAGGCTGCACACCGCAGCATGTTATATTGCTTACATTTTATGGGATCTAGCTGCACATCTGTAAGGCCCCGTGAAATCCCTACTAGAAAACCCGGATCCCATAGTGCCAAGTTAGGAGCATGTGTTAGCAATTAATAAATATGCTTCACGGCGAGCTTGCGAGCCACGACGCGGACCTTTTTAGATTGAACAATGCATTAAAAAGTCAAGAATAAGTTTCCAAAAAAATGCAAGAAATGCGGTCCAGAATGCAGTCGCATAATCGAAATGCGGACCGCATATCTGCCACAGAGTGAGGCAGAATGTTGGTTAAAACTGAAGTTAGTTATACGGTTGAAATGTGGTCGCATTATCGAAATGCGGACCGCATAGTCGTCGCATATTTTCCTTTGAATTTTGCGAGGGTCAGTTCTGCGATGCACTTTGCGACCGCAGAACATGAATGCGGACCGCATTCTTACCGCAGACTGAGTCAGAATGTTTAGTTTTTGGGGAGCATTTTATGGTCCATTATGTGGACCGTATGTTTACTCTGCGATCGCAAATGTGATTGCATATTTGACTCGGGGCCCCAATTTTCTAATTTTTAACCCGACCTCCCTATCGATATATTCGATATTATAGCTCATTTTAAGCATATCTTCTGATACTTTTAGAGAGAGAGAGGGTCTTAGAGGCGGAAAGTGTCTCCCATCAAATTCTCCTTGAGCCTTGCTAAAACATTGAAGAAAATCGAGTGAAGACACCTAAATTTTCATTCCCAAGAGGTAACACTCATAGCCTCAGCTCTTATTTCTACACTTAGATACATAGAGAAGTAATTCAAGAGTATAAGAATGATATTCTCTACATGCATGTCAAACCCTAGGATATTGGAAGGTAGAAAACTAAAAAAAAGGCAATTGGGGGTATAAAATGATAGAAATTCCTCACAAAAAGGGGCAAAGATCACAATGCACCTTTAGTGTTTGATGATATGCTCGAACCAAGCTAGAACTTCAATCTAGTCTCTAATTCTCGATTTAATTTGTAATTCTTACTCAATAGATCGAAGTGCTAAGCGTTCCGAAAATTGTAAAAGAGTAAGGAAAGCTTATTGAGGTATGTATGGCTAAAACCCCCCTTTTTATTAGAAATTGAGCTCCGTTGTCATTTACGAAAATATGGTAAGAGTTGAATTGGCTAGTGTATTGATTGTTACTACACATTAATTGATTTACATATATGTATACATATTCTTGAAGGATGTGCCTCAATGTAAATAATGTAACAATCTTGATAATTAGATAATGATGAAAAAGAACAGTTATGTGTTAAAACACTTGGGCTATAAGCCAACATTGAAACAAAGAATTATTCATTCTAGCTATGTGCTCACTACCTGTCATTTGCAACATGTGTTGAAACACTTGGTCTATAAGCCAACATTGAAACAAAGAATTATTCATTCTAGCTATGTGCTCACTACCTGTCATTTGCAACTTGAATTATCTTTGATATATGTATCTATAATCACAACTTGTAAAAATGAATATTGAAAAGGGGAAACGATGTGATGATGGTGGCCATGAGTGCCTAGGAATTGTTATGATATGTGTGGGATAAAGATTTGAAGTGTTGACTAATGAGAATGGAGTAATGCCTCCAATGAGGTGACCTAGCCGATCGGGTCATGATCGGACACCATGCTGCACACATGATGGTAATGTGCTGATATTGAATTCCGGATAAGGGAAATGAAGTATTGATTGATAGTAATGCCTCCAATGAGGTGACCTAGTCGGTCGGGTGGTGACCGGACTCCGCTCGAGATGGCGGTGGTAATGAGAACAATGGTGAACACGTGACAGAAATGCCCAAATCTATGTTGTGGAAATTATATGAAAGATTATATGAATTGTTTCTTTGATTTGCCCGTATTAATTGCTTGTATCTATTTGATAGTTCTTTCTAGTAAAATGGTGTTTAGTTAT
>MU742027.1:77482-121448 GCA_026770625.1 Nicotiana glauca
TATATATATATATATATATATATATATATATATATATATATATATATATATATATATATATATATATGAATGTGTGAATATGATCAAGCACGAAATATCAATGAAATCAGTAAGATGACAACGGCAAATGACCACTATGGGTCCTAACAATGCCAGCATAAAGCCTAAATATAATATCTGGCATGATTAACAGCTCAGTTAATTAATCACATGGTGAGAACACATATATTAACAAAATAGGGTCAATAAATAGTGCCATGAAAACAATGGAGTCACCATTCACAGGGTGCACGCCCGTCACCTAGTATGTGTTTCACCTTATCATCAATCGCATAGCACGTAATTCAGGGTTTCATCCTCTCAACACTAAGTTTAGAAGAGTTACTTACCTCGAACAAGCCAATTCCAACCCCGAGCGAGCCAAGCGATACTCCAAAAATTCCATCTCATGCGTTCCGAACTTTGAATGGCTCGAAACTAACCAAAAACCGTTCAAGTACATCAAACAATGCTAAAGAAACCAATCTCAATCGAAAAAGGTCGAACCTTTTATGAGAAGCACAAAATCGGCCAAAACTTCTAACCCGGACCCATACCTCGAAACCCGACAAAACTCACAAAATATGACAGCCCAATTAGCTATGAGCCCAACCATACTAGTTTCACTCAAATCTGAATCAAAATCGATGTTCAGAACTCAAAAATTTACATTATGAAACTTTAGGCAAAAACCACAAATATTCTCTTTAAATTCACAAACCAATTACCAAAAAAGAAGTTAGATTTATGAGATATAACCAAAACGAGTATAGAAAACTTATCCCAATATATATGGTAAATCGCCTCCAAAATCGCCCAAATTCGAGCTCCCCAACTCAAAATATGACCAAATGAACAAACCCTTATTTTATATTTTTTTTGCCAGTTATTCTGCCTCATTTATCAAGATAAACGATCCAGAAACTCACTTTTGAGACCTCTAATAGATTCCTTGTTAAATTTTATTAAAGTTAGGCTCTTGAATCACTCCATTTGACCTTATATTGAAGGAGGAATGTTGGTTTCAATAAATAGTGCAGATTTTTAAATACGAACTCAGTGACAATTTCGTAATTAATCTGGAAAAAATCTGGCAACCCAATTATTAGTAAAATGACCATAAAATCATCATACAATGTCCAAATTCGACGATTCATTTTGATATGGTTTTGGAATAACGAGATATGGAGCTAATGCTTCGATAAAAACATAAATCAAAGCTCATTTTCTTAATGTAGTACCATTTATGCTTGAAGAAACGGCGTAGAAATCTCAAAAACAAGCGCAACACAACCCAAACCTATCTGAAACTCACCCGAGCCCCCGGGGACCCTGTTCGAACATCAACAAGTCCCATATCATAACACAGCCTAAACATACACATAACAATATTGAAACGACGAATCTCACTTCAATTCGAAATCAATGAAATTAAAACTTCAAACTTTCACAATCGATGTCGAAACCTATCAAATCACTTCTTATTAACCTCAAATTTGTCACACTAGTCACATTTGATATTATAGACCTGCTCCAACTTCCATAATTGAAATCCGACCCTGATATCAAAAGTCCACTCCCGATCAACCTTTCCAAAATTCCAACTTTTGCCATGTCAAGCAAAATTCTACTACGGACCTCCAAATCACGATCCGAGCTAGATCCTTAGTCCAGAATCACCCAACTGAGCTAATGAAACCATCAAAAATCCAATCCGAGGTCAAATACCGAAAAGTCAAACTTGGTCACTCCTTTCAAATTTAAAGCTTCTAGCTGAGAATCATTCCTCCAAATCAATTCCGAATAACCTGAAAACCAAAACCAACGATTCACATAAGTCGTAATACATCATACGGAGCTACGCATGCCCTCAAATAATCGAGCAAAGTGTAAATTCTCAAAACTACCGATTGGTCATTATAAGGTGGCGATTCGACCAGTCAACCTTGGGACTTTCTTTTTGGTGTTTAAGAGTTATGGTATACCCTCGATAGCTTTGATTTGGTCTTGGTTGACCTCGATCTCTCAATTTGACATCAGGAAACCCAAGAAATTTCCTGAGGCTATGCCAAACATGCATTTCTCTAGGTCAGCTTTATTTCGTATCATCTATGTCAAAAGTGTCTTTCAAATGATCGATGTGATCCTCTACATTTTTAGACTTGACCAATATATCGTCTATATATACCTCCATGGTCTTACTAGCTAGTCTTTGAACATCTTGGTTACCAACTTTTGATAAGTATTCCCGCATTTTTAGTCCAAATGGCATGACCCTATAGCAGTACGTTTTGTAGTGGGTGATGAATATGGTCTTCTCCTGGTCTTCTTCCTCCATGAAAATTTTATTATAGCCCGATTAAGTTTCCAAAAAACTCAATGGTTCATGCCCGACTGTTGCATCGATGAGTTGGTCGACGTGGGGTAACGAAAACAAGTCCTTTGGACATGATTTGTTCAAATATATGAAATCTCCGCACATCCGCCATTTCCCATTTTTCTTTTTGACCATCACTACTTTGGTAATCCATTTGGGGTACTTCGACTCCTTAATGGAGTCGTTTTCTAACAGGTTTTCCACTTCCTTGTGGACTGTATCATTCATGGTGGAGTTGAACTTATGTCTGACTTGATTTACTGGGGGTGGAATGGGTTGATGTTTAACTTGTGTGCAAAGATATCCTTTGGGATGCCCGGCATGTCTACATGGATGAAAGAAAACAAATTTTCTTTAGCTATTAAGAATTAATTGAATTTACCTGGTTCTTGGAGCTTGCAACCGATATAGGCCTTGTTGTTATGATCGTTGAGGTCCAATTGAATGGGGTCGAGTTCTTCTATGGCCGAACCTACAACCTTGACCATATTGGGATCTATGATTATATCCCCGGTTTCGTCTTACTTTGACCTCGACCCTGTTGATTGTTATGCTTCTTTTTCTTTGTCTTTTTTCTGTTGGATGGTCATGTTGTCCAAGGAAATGCAGTAGCATTCTTTGGACGTGTGTTGTTCTTAGGTTATGCTGAATATCCCCCATCGTGCGAGAAACTTAATTACTTGGTATTAGGGATGGGCATCAGTCGGTTCAATATGATTTTGTGGAATTTTGGTTCGATTAATTCGATTTTCGGTTTGTAATTTTAATAACCAAAACCGAACCATAATAACTTTGGTTCGATTTAGTTTATTCATGTTTGGTTCGATTTAATCGGGTCAGTTTTCGATTTAGCTATGTGCGAAATTCTTATCCGCTCAAGGGCAAAACATAATGGATAACTTCAGCCTAAATTTTTATAGTTCAGTTTTGATGAGGTCAAATTTCTCTATGCTCCTCTTCAGCATAAATGAATATGCTTTGCAATTAGCAGTTGTGAAAAGAGAAGGCACATAAATCCAATTCAAGCAAGTCAATGAATCATTCTGAACTCGAATTAATTATCTTATTATAACTTAAAATTGAAAAACACAATCAAGATAGCAACAACTAATCTTATAACTGAAGAACTATAATTCCGAAGTGAAAAAACAAAAAAGTACCCAAAGTAGAAAGATCCATGGATTAATTGGTTTTAGGGTTTCAAGTTTAACAAAACCCAGTTAATTGCCTATTATGTGTCTTTCATAAATGGGCATGATCTTGTTAGATGCCACACCAATCTATTAAACAAGGATAGCGCTCAGCGGAGCCAGAAGCCAATCAAGCTTGTGAATATTTGAAGGCTGCTGTAACTACTTATTGTAGAGATCCAAAATTTGGTTTTTTGATTTAACCAAAAACCAAACCATTAAAACCGACCACCGAATAGAACACTAAACTTTTTAAAATTATAAACTACAAACCGACAGAACAAACCAAAAAACCCAAACCAAATAAACCGAAATTTTTTGTTCGGCTAGTTTTTTTGGTTCAATCGGTATTATGCCCATCCCTACTTGGTATAGTCTTGATGGGATGGCTCTTGTGGAGTGTATCCAAGTCATCCCACTATAGTGTTATATGAAGTGGCTTGGTCGATGATGTTAAATGTCGTCTCCAAAGTCACGCCAGCCAAGACGAGAAGTGTAATTTCCGCGGATGTTTGCTCTTCTGCATTATTAAAATCGGTTATTGTAATGCAACACGACACTATCTTATCCTCGAGCCTTATTTGGGTAAGGACTCAAGGATGGATAATGCATGCACCGCTTCCTATCCGAGGGCGATGTAATATTCTATTTTCTGCTCGTGTTCCTAGTGGAACTCGTAGAAGGCGTCGAACTTTCCAGTGTTCGGATCTGATCTCATCTTTGGCGTCCACTTCACTTTTGTTCAGAGTTTCTCAAGAATGTAGATTATTTCTATAGGTGACAAACAAATATTATAAGCAGATAATAAAGGAGTAATACCTCTTTCATTTCGATGAGTCCCTATCCTTGGTCTGGGCGGGCCTTCTTCATTGAGGAGGGACGGTGCGGCGGTTGACCTAACATAGGGTTGGTGTCATTCCCTATTATCCTGCAGAATCAGATGGTCTCTTCTGGTACTATCTCTTTGTTCTTTTCTAGATTCGGCATGCACCGAGGTTAGCCGGTGAGTTGGTCTGTTGAGATCATCCTCGTCTGCTCGGACCTTGGTACAATAAGCATTATGGATTTCATCCCAAGTGGTTGGGAGATACTTCATCAATCAGCTCAAAAGTTTTATAGTTTCTCTTGAACCTTGTTCTAAAAACCTGCGACTGCCATCCCTTCGGATACGTTTGGCAGAATCATCCTTACTCTGTTGACCATGTGAGGAAGTCCCTTAGTCCATCTCCCAAGGATTGATTGGTGGAAAATATGTCGTTTACTCTCGCCTCGGCCTTCTTGGCTCCGGCATGGGCAGTTACGAAATTATCAACCATTTCTTCAAAAGTTTCCATGGAGCGGGCTGATAGCTACAATTACTATGTTAATTCCCCTCCCGTGAGCGTTTCGCCAAACTTTTTCAGCAAAATGGAGGACACTTGTTCCTTGGAGAGGTCAATGCCTTTCACGGTGGTGACGAAGTGAGTCACATGATTTTTAGGATAGGTCATTTCATCGTATATCCCGATATAGGGCATCATTTTGAAGGTATTTGGTATGGCATGTAGGTTGCATCATCACTGTATGACTTCTCTACAAACCTGTCGGCGACCCTTTATAGCAGTAGCTTAGGAGCTCCTTGTATCTTGTTGATTCATTCTTGTTTTTCTTTCATCTAGTCCCGGAGTGACTTATTTTCATTCTCCATTTCTTCCATCCTCTTTAGAATGGCAGCGAGGGCGTTGCCACCTGCACTATCAGTAACATTGTGAGTTATACCTATGTTTGGAGGGAGGGGTTAGTTGCAGAACTCGTCTGTTTGTTGTATCGTGTAGGCCCTTGTGGTTTCTGCAGTCACGCATGGAGAGGGTTTGTTGAGTACGCTTTCTAGCATATCGTTCAGTCATGCCTCGGGGAATTTTTTCACAGTTTGGGGTGTTCCCTCCTCTATAGACGTGGAAGCCCTTTTTCTACTAGGTTTTGTTATGCAGCAGTGTGAGGGTGGTGGCCTCTCTCTCCTAGGGGATGTGTTGGGCGTCATTTCCTCACCTACTATTTTGTAGCTTTCGTTGATCATATTCATGAGGTTGGTTGGGGAGTCACTTGTTATTTTTGTCATTTCTCCTTCATCACCTTCCATGTAGGGTTTTGTATATACAAAGAAAAGAGGAAGAAGATCTCGGGGTTTTTTGATGTTGGTGACTTGAGTTAATTGTAGATCTAGAGGAAACTAAAACTTTAACTAAGAAATTCCCACAGACAACACCAAATTATTTGACCAAAAAATATAAATCCTGGTTCAAATAATTAAATTTATATAAACAAGGGCTAATCTTATCTAACAATGATATCCCTAGATGGAGCTCTTGTATATGCAACAAATTCTATATAGATATAGTTGGGCAGTGCAGTGGCATGTAATAAATATTCTAGAAATTATTTTACAACAACTAAACTAAAGAAAAAAAGAGTACATTCAAATTTTAATTATTAAATATAGTCTTCAAACTTCAAAGGTTTTGTGTTGCCCAGGTAAGTTCATCATAGTCAATATGAACTTTGTGGCCATCCTCTAGGGTGTTGAATTCAGATGAGTTACAATTTGTTAATATATTCCCAAGTTCTTATCTTCTGGCTTATCAACATCTTTATGTCCTTAACTTATTCTCTCCAATCTAATCCAATATCAAACATATTAGAACTTCCAAGGTATTGCTTCCCAATGAGTGACAGTTATCTCCTAGCTAATGTATTGCTTGACTCAATGCCCTCTTTGATGCAACTTTTGAAATTGGCAGATTTAGCACGTCCTAAGCCATTTTCGAAAGAACAAAAAACCGCTAATCATTTTCCTTCCATCATGCCAACGGTGAAAATTCCTTCGTGTGAGGCTCCAAATGCTTTTGCAAGTAGAATTAAAGTTCATTAATGTTTATTCTACTGGTTTGAGTGGAAGAAAATATAGACCAAATATTAAAATTATCAAGTTCGTCATCTTCATCCATAGTAATAGATGTTGAAGTATAACTACAAGAAAAGATGGGATTAATATTTCCTATAGCATTAGCAGTATTGTCAATTAAATTTGCATAACAATTACTCCCTCTATTTTATAAAGATTGGCACTATTTTCTTATTAGTCTGTTACAAAAAGATTGGCGCTTTTCAATATTTTCTTAATAGGAAGCATTTATAGCCACAAAATATTATAACAAGTTTCGGACCACAAGTTTCAAAAGTTTTACAACCACAAAAATATTGACGTATTTAAGACCACATATCTTAAAATTTTCTCTTCTTTATTAAAGTTTGTGCCAAGTCAAACTAAGACAAATTTTTTTAAACAGAGGGAATATATAATTCCTATAAATAATCAGTTAGCTTTTTCATACAAGAATATATATATCTGAGATTTTAGTTGGTCCAATCCCGATATAAGTATATAAAGCATTGATTAATTAGTGATAATTAGACATCTTAATAGAAAAGATTTAAAACAACACCAATTAGGTATCATCCACATATACGTCTATCTCCTTGTGTATCATATCATGGAAAATGGTTGTCATGGCCCTCATGTAGGTCTCCCCTGCATTCTTCAGGGCGAATGGCATCATCTTGTAACAATACACTCCCCACGGCGTAATGAAAGCCATTTTCTCAGCGTCTTTCTCTTCCATCCAGATCTGATGATAACCAGCAAAGCAATCCATGAATGACTGTAGCTCATACTTGGCGAAATTGTCAATTAGTATGTGTATATTCGGCAAAGGGAAGTTGTCTTTCGGATTAGCTCGGTTGAGATCCCGGTAGCCGACGCAGACTATGACCCTGCCATCCTTCTTTGGTATTGGCACAATATTGGCTAACAATGTCGGGTACTCAACCACCCTGAGAACCTTAGCTTTGATCTGTTTGGTGACTTCTTCCTTGATTTTCAGACTCATATCAGGTTTGAACTTTCTGAGCTTTTGCTTTACAGGTAGACACATTAGATCGGTTGGCAGTTTATGAGCCACAATAGACGTCCTCAGATCTGTAATGTCATCATACAACCAGGCGAATATGTCCTCATACCCCTTCAGAAACTCCGTGTATTCCTTCTTCTCTGATGGTGATAGGTGAATGCTGATTCATGTTTCCTTGACGTTTTCTACGTCTCCTAGATTAACAATTTCGATTTCGTCCAGGTTGGACTTAGATCTGTTCTAAAAGTTTACAACTTCTTTGACAATCTCATCAGGCAAGTCATCTTCTTCTGAATCAATGTCCGTTTGTTGCATTGTTTCATTGCATGTCACAATCATTGGTTCATCAAGATAAGTAGTAGTAAAGTTGTATTGGTAAAGTAAGGAGGAAAATGATAGAAATAAATATTAATTCGTAAGAAAAATCAAACATACTTTTTGATGGTGAGGAATTATTTTTTTGAACATTGAAGATCTTATTGCGGAAAATGAAAAATGCGAAAAGAAAATCATTCAGTAAATAAAATAGTAAATAGTGCTTGTTTTAGCCTTGCTACCCCGAGGCTCGTCGGGCTCTGGTGGTTCTGATGGTCCAGTTATTGAGGCATTCCCCTCTGCTCACAGCCTATATGGAAGGGCCTTCCTCCCCCTCCTGCTCGAGAATAACACTACAATCCATACCATTGTCCTCTAGGAATAAGTTTTTCACTGCCACGAGTGCTTCCTGTTCATCTGTCCCATGGACGATGTCGGCCTGTTGGAAAGTCTACTCTAGATGCAGTATTTTGTGCTCCAATGGGTAGTAAGGACCATGCCATGGTGGCGGAACTCTTCGCAGGTGTATTCATATCCTAAACCGAAGGTAGTGCCATGTTTCTTGAGTTTTATAGGTTTAGAGATCCCTTGAAGGTTCTTGCCGAGTCCCTTGCCAGGATCGTACCCACTCCAATTCAATATACTATTGATCTCGTTATCCCACCATTTTTCTTTGTCGATAGCATTGACCCGTTCGATGTGGTGGTAAGATCTCCACCCAGCTTTCTTCTTCCCCTATTGCCGGAATGGTATAGCGACTGTATATAGGGTTACTGTCGTTATCATGAATGATCACTTCCTAGTGATTCCATTCGATCTTTACTTCCTGATGCAGCGTTGATGCTACGGCCCCAGCGGCATGAATCCATGGTCGTTCTAGCAGCAAGTTGTAAGATGCTGGCACATCTATCACCTGGAAATCGATCTCGAACCATGTCGGTCCCATCTGCAAGCATAGAATAATCTTTCCAATGGTGGACCTCTAAGAACCATCGAAGGCTTTCACATTGATTTCTCCATCGTTTATCTCATGCATCCCTTTGCCCAACTTCTTGAGTGTTATCACCAGACATATGATAAGGCTGGAACCTCCATCGATCAGTATTCTGGTGATAAAATAGTCTTCGCATTGCACGATGATGTGCAGTGCTTTGTTGTGACCCAGCTCTTCAGGCGGCAGCTCGTCCTTATAGAAGGTGATTTTATGGCTTTCCAACACTTGTCCCACCATATTAGCCATTTCCCCACCAGTGATGTTACTTGGTACGTACGCTTCACTTAACACCTTCAATAGAGCATTCTTATGTTTCTTGGAATTCTACAGCAATGAGAGGATGGATATTTGTGCTGGTGTTTTGTTTAACTGGTCGATGACCGAATACCCCATTGGCATGTATTTTCCTCCAAAGGTCATTCGGTCCTGTCTCAATGATGGGTGGCCGGTTGGAGGCCTGCTTGCTTGACTTAGCTAGATGTTCAGGGGTATAGACTCTACCCGTTCTTGTCATACCCTGTGCTATAACAGTCTCTTCGAACCTGACCTTGACTTTCCTCCTAGCCTCGGCTACATAGTCCCAAGGTACAACTTTTGTATGGAATAAAGGCATGGTGGACATCGCTACTGGGATCGGTGCGGCTATATTCACTTCGATTGGGATATATTCCTTGGATGGCAAGACTGAAACCTCAAATGGTGTTGGTGGCTTTGCTGATGGCACTACTTTAAACTCTAAAGGTATAGACACATCTACCTCAGTGACCTCAGACGGTTGGATCTGGACTATGATGGGACTGAGAGTAACTATTGGTTTTTTTGGCTCATCACCTTCTGCGATGAACCCGATGGATCCCTCGGCATCCCAGTCATCTTCTACTTTAATCATGTAAATACCCCCACCCTTACGATCTGGCAGAGGATTGTTGAGGATGTTCGGAGTAGCTTTCTTTGGTACAATGAATTTGTTATCGATCAGAGACTGTATCTTGTCTTTTAAGGAGTGACATTCATCGATGGTGTGTCCTTTCATGACGGAGTGGTATGCATAGAACTTGTTCGGGTTAACCTACTGGGAAAGGTTCTTAGGAGTTGTAGAAGGGATGGGGGTGACATAACTAGCGGCTTTGACTCTCTCATACAACTGGTCGATAGGCTCGGCTATAGCTGTATATTGTTTTGGAGACCTTCAATCAAAATTAGGTCGGGGCCTAGGGAAATTTTGGCAAGTAGGGGGTGATTGATAATGGGATGGTTGGGCGTTGTAGGTTTGGTAGACATGAGCGGGTTGGGAATATCTGGGTGAGGTAGGTTGATATGTAGGAGGTGGAGATGACTAATAAGTTGGTGGTGGAGTTTGGTAAGAGGGTGCTTGGTAATTTGGGGTTGGTTGGTATGTGAGTAGAGGTATTGGGTAAGTTTGGTATTTGAGGGGAGACTTGGTCCTTTGTGCAACCATCACGGCCCCTACGTCCTTTTTCTTGGACACACCACTGGATGGCAAGGCCTTATTTGTAGCTTGCAAGGCCTCGAAGTTTGTAACCAGACCGCTCTTAATGCTTTCTTCAATTCGTTCCCCCAGTTTGATAATGTCCAAAAACTTATTGTTCTCAATCAGCATCAATCGTTCATAGTATTGCGGGTCTTGATCTCAGACAAAGAGCTTGTTCATTTGTTCTTTTTCTAAGTTGGGTCTGACCTTAGTAGCTTCAGACCTCCAGCGAGTAGCATACTCGCAAAATGTCTCTGTTGGTTTCTTCTTTAGATTCTGGATATAGAACACGTCTGGTGTGTTCTCTGTGTTAAATCTGAACCTGTCCATAAAGTTGGATGCCATACCTACCCAGCTCGACCACTTCTTGGGATCTTGGCTGATGTACCAAGATAGAGCATCTCCTTTCAGACTCCTCGTGAATAGCTTTATGTGGATCCTTTCATATTTTCCTACTCCGACCATCTTGTCGCAGTATGTTCTCAGATGGACCCTTGGATCACCTGTACCATCAAACATCTCGTACTTAGGAGGTTTGTACCCCTCCGGTAGTTCAACATCCGGTTGTATGAAAAGGTCTTCATAGTTCAACCCTTCGATCATTTTGCTTCCTTCGACGCCCTAAAATTTGACTGGTTAATTTCTTAATTTCCTTAGCCAAGTTTCTGATAAGTAGATCCTTTTCATCAGACTCAGGTGTGCAAGATATAGGTTGGGTGGAGAGTGGCATGGTCTCTACGTAGATGAGATTGTTGTGGTGGCCTGGTGTGTGGGTGTGGAAACGGTCATTTGTGAAGTTTTGAGGCTTTGGGATGAGTAGTGGAATGTTATTTGGAGTGTGGAAAGTGTTGCATTGGTTCTTTGTTGGAGCAGTTGCATAATTCAGTTGTTTTTAGGATGTGTGGGATTTTGAACATTGGGGAAGTTGGCGTCTGGGGTGCTGAGGGAAAATGATAGGTTGGCCAGATTCTGAACCTGATTGAGCTCTTCCTGAAACTTTAACAATTTCTATTTAAGTTGTGACATATTTTAATCAGGAACCCGAATACCATGGCCATTAGTGGACTCTGCTGTTATGTTCTCTTTTCTGATGTTGCTCAAATCTTCCATCTTGCTTTTGTTCTTGTTCTTAACAGGACTAAGAGGACGAGCGGGGGGAGGGCCCCTGGATTTCGTGGAATAAGATGATGTTGCCAGAGTGCACGAACTAACCTTTGGGAAGGGAATAACAAAACAAAAATAGAACAAAAAGGTAACCAAGTTAGCAAGGATCATAAAATATTTCAGTATCTAAACACGTAGCGCAGGAATGTAAAGTGTGTCCTAATTTGGGAACCTCATTGTGCCCGAGGTTGGCCTAGCGACAAGTTGATTTGGAGAACTTGGAATACTAAATGCCTCATTTCATTGACAAAGACGAGTCCCAAATTGACATTAAATAAAAAGGAAATAAAAGTTACTAACGACCAATTACCTTGTTACATTTTAAAGCAGAAAAGATAAATTACTATCTACTTGGTCCCAGAACGACCTTTCCCAGATTCGGCATCCTTGGCTCCATCGAACAGCTTCCCTAACTCGCGAAGTCCTAGCAACAGGTATGCTCTGGCAAGATATCCACCTTCAGTTCCTTTAGCCTCTTGACAATCTTCGACCCTTTTAAAAAACTTTCTTTCCAATTCCACTATGCCTCGCTCCAAGTATCCCAGACTTTTGTTGGCGTTGGCAGCCATGTCTTTAAATTCCTCTATGATCTTCTGGTTGGACTCTTGTATTTCGCGATGATCACTTTCACACTCACGGACCCTTTTATGCAACTGGTTGTACTTGACTTGCGCCTCGGCCTTTTCGTCTATAATCATGTGGCCTCGAACAAATCCTAGCTGGCCCAAACCATCATGATTGTCTTCCAACCAACCTGAATAGAAAGGAGTACAATCGGCGTGATATCTGTCTGGCTCTATGGTGTCTCTCCCTATTATGATCTTGCTATGCCACATGTGTTGGGCTTGGCACTTGTAGGGACTATCATCGCCTTAGAAGTCGGCTTGAAAGTGGCTCACGTTGTCGACCCTGGGTATGACTTGCTTCCTACCAGCTTGCCTCATAACTCGCAGAGGGACGTAAGGGTAGGTTCCCTTGAAACCAATTAGTATCAGGAAAGGTGCATCTCTAGATCAAGCGATGAACTCCTCTGTTGGAAAACATTCGAACATCCATTGAACCTATTCTTCGGTCAAATTATCAAATAGCTCAACCAATCCTTTAGTATCCTCAAGATGAGCGAACATGTCGGGGTTGTAATTCATTCGCTTTGGATGGTGGAAAGCGATGTGATCATCCCAGTCCCTACGCTGAATATTTTGTTGATATTCACCCTTTTGGAGATGCTCTATGAGCCAAATTGAAGTAGCAGATTACAGCTTTCGAAGTGTTTCACTCCTCGTTGACACTTCTCTAAGGCTCGGTATATGTTTGTAATAATCTGGGTACAATGCTTAATGCCTGCCCACCAATATCCTCCATTAGGGTTTTGGTTACTATAGCCAGCCTAGTATGAATTCTACCTTTCTTCATCGGAAATACAATCAGACCCAGGAACTAAAATATGAAGACGAAAACCCTGCGATGGACGTGCCCCAAGGATGTGATGGAAAACTCACCAGAGTAGGTACGGTAAGATTTCTTATGACCATACCTATCATACAAGTAGTCAAAAGGGATGTATGAATCCTTCAAGCATGTTAATTCTGGATTCTTCTTCAGACCCATCATTTTAAGGAAGCCTCTACCTTTTCAATTCTCGGGCATTAGCAAGCCCGGAGTTTCCCATATTAGATCGGCCAGTCCTCCTATCTCCTTCAGAAAAGGTGTCATTTCAATGCCCCCAAAGCGGAACACGACTCTTTCACAATCCCAAAATAACGTGACAGCTTGTATGATAATGTTATTAGGTTGGATCTCCAGGAGGGTTGGTAGATTTTCCAGATATTTTCTGATGAGATTTTGATCACTAGAGTGTAAATCTTTCCACTAGCTTAGCAACCTTGGGTGGATGTTGGTGACCATATCGAATCTGGGGACTTCGTGCCTCAGATTTCTGCAAGGCAAATAAGGTTAAACCCTTCCCCCTCCGGACTCGACTATTTAATATCAATGATTAGCATGAAGCATCTAGTTCTCCAAATAAATGCACAAAACGTGACGACGTCCATTTTGGGTTTAGGGAAGCCTAGTAGACTTTTGCAGAAGGCTATCTTAAAGGATCATTATGTGGACAACATAACTGATCTGGCTAGATTTGATCATGATGCATAAACAATTTGAATAGAGTAAGGTTTCTATGGGGTATTAGACGGGTACCCTTGAGTGGACAACTCAAGGGGGAAGGCTCGGAACTGTCGACTGCACTGCTGATCGACTAGTTTTACCGAAAATATGCCTTTCCGAATTTAGGGGGCAATGATATAGGAAGAGTGCAATCACTCAGTATAAGCGTTGCTATAGTATTTGTTTTGGCACGAGTGGAGTATGATGTTGAGCATGATTATACAATAATTCAAAACATGTTGACATGTATTTGCATGTTAAGAAAGCGATAAATACAGCAGTTTCATAATTTTAAGCAATAAAGGAAAGAAAACAAGGAAGATATGTCAGTTTTGCTTCTAAGAAAGGAATTAAACAAATAATTGCATATAAGGAGGGGTTACAAATTCACAAAAACAATCTGAAATGGTAAAAGCCTAAAAATCCCCAGCAAAGTCGCCACGTTGTCGCGCCCCCTTCTTTCTCGCGAAATCGGGTTTATGACATTTGGTTAGGACAACTCTTTCCTTTTGGGAAAGGGGTTTTGCAATTTTGAAAAGTCTCTACCTAACAATTTTTTAAGGTGCGTTAGGGCGCCTATGGGGTTCAACTACAACTATGTTTGATAACCAGAGATAGGGTAAAGGCTTGAAATTATTCCATGGGAAAGGTGTTAGGCACCCCTCAAGATCCACTAGTGTGAATCCCGGCCAGATAGTTTTTGTGAAATTGGCAAGTAAACCAATAAGGCTCAAATAATAGGGGATTTTGAATTTAGATACACAAGTGTTTGAAAAACAATAAAAGCAAGATTTGAAAAAAAAGAGTTATAATCAAAGCATGCTTGTGAGTGTAAAAGGGGGTCCTAAGTTTATTTGTAATATGGATCACATCAATGCAATACCCGGTAATCACTCCTCAAAAGAGGGGCTACAGTGGTATTAGCGCACCGATCATCATATCCATATCTACCATTCCCACCTTGTGAAGGTATTAAAGCGAGGATTGGTCTTGACCTATATTGCATGTTGTTACCCGTCCCATTCCTATCAATCCTAGAGGAATTTAGGACCAATATTCCTATAAGAGGGAGGTTCTAAGCTTACTCTTAGGTTTAAAAGTAAAATGCTAAGGCGACATACAAAACAAGTAGAACTGCTTTTAGGGGGAAAAATATAAATGATTAAAAGGCTCATGTATACCTCTGCAAATAATGCATATAAACAGCATGACTTAAACACAGTTAAGGTCTAAACTTTAAATCCTAAATAGGGGTGTTTGAGTCATCCTAAACAATGGTGTTTGAGTGAGAACCAGATTCATTATATAACTTAGAAAAGAAGTCTGAATCAGGCCTACCTACTGGTTGTAGCAGTTGGTAATTAACGAAGGCAGTTCCAGTTTTATTCAAGTAGTTACCTAAGGCTTGCCTAGGCGTAACATTGATGTCCTATGAATATGATATCTATAATGATGCAGTAAAGCAGTGATTAATTTTAAATAAGCAATTTGGATCCTATAGGCATGCTTTCTAATGATATTAAGTAAGGCAGTGTTTGAAAAACTTATTAAAGAAGCAGCATATTAATTAACTAATCCAATTAAGAATAACAATGTGAACTAGACGGCTTCTCCAACGGGACTAGTTTTAAATTCTTTAGGCATGATTTTTATTATAGATATTTAGATCCTAGAGGCATGGTATCTAAGTATTAAAAGCTGACTTTGGACTTATAGGCATGATTTTTAAAGGAAACAAATCTGGATACGTGTTGTAATGGAAATTGAACTTCAATTTCTTTATATCCTATAGGCATTATATCTGATTATAAAGCTGATTTTCAACCCTATAGGCATGTTATCTATTATTAAAGCCATTTATATCCTATAGACATGATTTCTAATTTTGCTAAAGTAAAGCATGCAGAATTTATTTTAAACCAGAGCAGATCCTATGGGCATGATATCTAACATACCATATTTCAAGAAAAATAGACCATATAGGCATGTTATCTACCCAATTTACCCATAATATATGACTGCCCACCCTTTTCACTAATCTCCCCGATATTGTTTACCAATTATTACAGGACAAATGATTGAATTACAAAATAAAGAAGTGCAGAAATAAGAAATTACAACAAAAGGAAGTCTGATCTTGACTTCCTCTCTGAGTTATGTAATTAATCACTTCAATGCTAATGTTTCAAAGCCTTTCTCATAACTGGGTGTGTCAGAGTTCCCTAAGGACCTCGAGGGATCCCTGGCAGTGCTCACACCCAGATTTGCATAACAAAACAGAATGAGTGCAGTGTGGAAGGGCCAACTCTTATGTGTCCAAGATCAGAGGGAGATCAAGGATCTCAAGGCAAGGCTCACACAAGAGGGGCAGAACCTAGATTCTAAGAATATAGTGGAAGTGCAGAACATAGTTTGAAAGAGATCTATTAAAACTGGGTTGGAAATAGTTAGTGGTAAGGGTGATTTGAAAACAGTTTTAGTAGTGAAACTCAAACTACACAGAATCGGTAGTCATTCAAAGGGGCAAGGGATTGTGGGTATACATTGTATGACCCCAGCAGGGGCCTAGTTTGGTCATGCACAGCAATAGCTGAGCTGACATGGCCACAAACCATCCAAAGGAACACAAACACATATAGGGGATATGGGGATTTGGGATTCATAAGGTAGCAAGTACATGACAAGTGACTAATAGAGTACACACATAGGGAAGCATTAATTTAAAAAGGAAAGGGAACAGATTACAGCATGCTAGTAGTGTAACTTGACTGTAGAAACATAAGCATAAGTAGACAAGAATGAGAAACTGAAGCAACTTAAAGAAACATGTTGTCATTGAGACTTAAAAATGAACTAGGACATACCATTAGAGAAGCAAAGTGCAGAAAGATAAAGCAAGCAAGAATCCACAGTCTAGCCTTGGCTTTCAACCGGCTAGACAAAATAGTAGCACAAGTAGTAGCAGAGAAAAGAGAGAGTTTTGAGTATAAGTGTGTGTTTTGAACTCATGTTGTTCGTACTCTTTAAAAACAAAAGAGGGTAGGGTATTTATAGTTTTGAAAATGAGTGAAGAATAAGGTAATAAGTAAAGTCTTAACAAAAACATGAAAATAATCACAATCAGACTCAATTAACACAAGTGATTCCCTTTCACTGCTTAACGGACACTAACAGGTTTAATTAAGGAAGGAAATCAGTTTGTGGACAGATTGATTATTGCCATATAAGGGGGCAGTAAAAGTACGAAGTAAATGACTGAGTCTTAAGTACAAAAATATGCTTAATTTTGGGAAAAGATTCAAGGTAAAAAATCATAGTAATTAAAGGAGGGGAATCAATCAATTTAAGCAAACGAATAAAATTAGGGCTCATAAGAAAACCCATTGCAATCAGTCGCTACATTGAGGGAGTTAGAATCAATCAAGAAAGGCTCATGATTCTGCACCTCAACATATAAATAGCAAGGAATGAACAGGCATGCAGGGTCAAACATGTTGACAAAAAGAAGCAACACAAACATACAGTAGGAGTAGGGGTAAGCTAGGTTTTAGCAGTAAAAGAAAACTATTTCAAGCACGGTAATCAAGTAGGTCAAGTAGTCACATAGAATAAAAAATACAGAGAACCAAACTAATAGGTAAGAAGGTCAGAAACAAGTAAGTCTCACAGTAACAAGTGAGGCAAATTTTTTAAGAAGTTAGGGCTTCGACAATATTCGAGTTTAAGAGATGATAAGAACTCAGAATCAGATAGGTCAAACAAGGAAAAAAACTTAATCGAACAAATACACACTCAAACAAACAAGGACAGTTTTAGAAATTAAATAAGACCAAAAGACCTAGGGTTTTCAACATGCTGAATCAAGTAGAAGGAAAGAATAACCAAGTCGTTTAAACATAGCAAAATCATAGACAACATAGAAATTAGAGAAGA
This sequence comes from Nicotiana glauca, assembly GCA_026770625.1. Taxonomy (NCBI): domain Eukaryota; kingdom Viridiplantae; phylum Streptophyta; class Magnoliopsida; order Solanales; family Solanaceae; genus Nicotiana; species Nicotiana glauca. The sequence goes on from MU742027.1 coordinate 95,100, forward strand.
TATCTTTAAGAAAAAATTTAAGAGAAAACCCTAATCGTTGAAAAATGGAGAGTCATTTTGAAAGAAAATAGAAGAACCTTCGAGAAACACTTAAGAAGTTTGTAATAAGCACAGATCTAAGATAGATCTGAAAGAAAAAATTGAACACATCTTAGAGCTAGGGTTTCAAAGAACCCAGAGGAAGTGAGAAAGGCTTTATAAATATCGATCTTGCCGTAAAAGTCAAGCATCTGACTTGAACAACCATGGATAGCCGAGAAAGGACCAGAGATCAAAGTCGAGCAAGGGCTGGACCAAATCTCTTCGAGATTTGCTCATGAAATCGCACAAACGGGCCACCAAAAGATGTAGGAGGCCGGTATACATCTCAATCGGCCATGGGTGGCCATGGATTAGGTGTGGATTGAGGTGGATTAGGGTGAAATGGGGTGGCGGCGGCTAGGGTTTTTGTGAGGATGTAGAGAGAATTGAGAGAAGAGGGATTCAAGGGCGGCATTTGGTGAGAAATGAATTAGGGTAAGAGGTCGTTTAGGTTTATTTTAGGAAGGGTGAACGGTGGTTGTTGATCTGAATGATCAACGACCTGGATTAAAAGGGTAGGTGGGGAATACGGGTTTGGGTTGGGTTTAATTTATTTGGGTCGGGGAAATTGGGTCTGATTTGGGGTTCAATTTAGGGTAGAATTTAAACACAAATGGGTTGTTATTTAAATAGCTAATTTTCCCTTTTTGAATTATAAAAAATAGTAAATAAATTTCTGAGAATAAATTGAAAGCACTAAAATAATTCACAACATGTAAATAACAATTTTAAAGTATAGAGTTTAATTTTATGAATATAAAACATAATAAAATCTTAAAAAATGCTAATATTAGAATTATAGGCAATTAAGTTTCAAAAATACTAAATAAAATTATAAAAATATGCAAAAAAAATTATCTTAGTCATATTTTGGTATAAATATAAAGATCCAATAAATGAATCAAAAAAATAATAATTTTGGACATAATTATTGGGATTTTATGGATGAAAAAGGGAAATAAATCGATTATAAAACCTTTAAAAATTATGGAAAAATAATAAAACATTTGGACATGCTTATGTATGCATATATATGCTGTTTTGAAAGTATTTTGCATACTGAAAATATATAGGGAAAAATTGGGTGTCAACAGCTGCCCCTCTTTACCCTGGAAGGATAAAGGAGTTGTCGGGTAGAGATATGATGACTAATTTTGACCGTGTGGAACGATTTCAAAGATTCAGGCCACACCCTAGCTTCAGAGTTGTCTACATATCCCTGGTTTACAGGAATCAGGCCATATGTAGTTCAGGATCCGTTGACGGAGTATGCCGATGGGTACTTTCTAAGAACGAATGCAATATCTAGGGCTGGGTGAGTGGACAACTTACGGGAATGGTTAGGTTTGATATGGATATGAGCACTGTTTCTTGCCGGTTTACCTGTAAATAAGCAATACAAGCATATATTATGCGTAAATTTATACATGATGCAAATTCTCGTTTGACCATGAATGTTGTCTTTGGGCGGTTAAGATGACGTCCTTAGACCATGATGTCTTGGGCCATGAAGTGTATAAAAAAGGATTGGCAGGCCATGAAATGATATTCTCGGGCTTTGAGGATGGTGCCTTTGAACCATGACGCCTTTGAATAATGATATGCAAAAGATTAGAAGAAATCATCGGGCCATGACATGGTGTTCTCGGGCTATGGAGATGGTGCCTCCGAACGATGACGCCTTTGGATGACTTGGCGATATTTTAGCCCATGAAAGATGCAGTAGCATATGGCGATCTTTCAGCCGCGCAATGTACTATGTGGTGGTCTTTCAGCCGTGCAATTTAATATATGGCGATCTTTCAGTCGTGCAATGTAATATGTGGTGATGTTTCTGCCGTGCAATATGGCGATCTTTCAGTCGTGTAATGTGGCGATGTTTCAGACATGCGAATGGAATATGTGGTGATATTTCAGCCGTGCAATGTGGCGATCTTTCAGCTGTGCAATGTGGCGATCTTTTAGTCATGCGAATGTGGCGATCTTTCAACCATGCAATGTGGCAATCTTTCAGCCGTGCGAATGTATTATGTGGTGATCTTTTAGCCGTGCAATGTGGCGATGTTTCAACCGTGCAATGTAGACGGAAACAACATTTAGTCTCGAAAGGCAAAATAGTACCCTTATGCAATGCAGATGCAGATAGAGGTAGAGCTTTACCTCAGAAGGTAGAATAGTAGCCTTATGAAAGTTTGAAGGAGGAATAGTAGCCTTATGCAAGTGTAGCCTTATGCAATTTGCAAGGCAGAATAGTAGCCATATGCAAGTGTAGCCTTATGCAAGTTGGAAGGCAGAATAGTAGCCTTATGCAAGTTGGAAGGAAGAATAGTAGCATTATGCAAGTTGGAAGTCAGAATAGTAGCCTTATGCAAGTTGGAAGTCAGAATAGTAGCCTTATGCAAGTTGGAATGCAGAATATTAGCCTTATGCAAGTTGGAATGCAAAATAGTAGCCTTATGTAAGCTGGAATGCAGGATAGTAGCCTTATGCAAGTTGGAAGGCAGAATGGCAGCCTTATGCAAGTTGAAAGGTAGAATGGTAGCCTTATGCAATGCAGATGCAGATAGAGTTAGAGTATGACCTCGGAAGGCATAATAGTATCTGTAAGGCCCCGGAAAATGTCACTAAGTAATTTAGGATTTCGTAGTGTCAGGTAGGCTTATTATAATATTTTTATGTGCTATTAACATGGTGTACATCCATTGGATTTGGTAAATATGTGTATAAGTCTTATGGTAAGTAATTTGGGGTCCAAGGAAAGGCCTAAGTCTAAGCCAAGTTGGAAAATTTCGTAATAGATTAAAGTTGTAAATGAGTGCGCACAAGACTCACTTTGGGCGACCAGACATCCAGTTATATAAGGAGTTGTGTGATGCACAACCTATCATATTAAAGCCCTTTGAGTCTAGTTTCTAACTCTTCAAAATGTTCGTCATTTGGAGTTGTATACAGAAAGCTATGACCATTTTCGTGTCCTTTCCAACGCCAGCACCCTGGGTAGCGCCGGGTGCTAACCGTGGCGCCAGGAATTTTTGAGCTACTGGAATCAGCGCCACAGGCAGCGCCCAGTGCCACCTGTGGCGCCCGAAACAGCTTATATTCTCATTTCGTGGTTCATTTCCCCCATTTTATTTGGACGACCTTTGGGGTTCTTCTTTTAGCCTCTCAAGACCTTCAACTCCCCCAATCTTCAAGGTAAGCAATCTCCATTAACTTGCTGTGAATTCCATCATTCCTACACTAGTATTGATGAAATCTACTCATAAAATCCATATATTTTCAAGAAATTCATTCAAGAACTCAAAGGAGGGTTTTGCAAGATTTCTTCCAAAAGGTAAATCCTACACCTTAGACTTACATATACGGATATATTATGGAATTATGAGTATCAATCAAGTATTACAACTTATGGTATGGTGATTGGAAGCCATAAATTCCCAATTTAAATACATGACCATGGTAGGGATTTAAAGGTAATTATTTGATGGAATTTTGTTGGTTGGGTGTGAATGGTTGATCAAACATGTGATGTTAGGAGTATAAATTGTTAAAGGATAATAGTGGGATGGATTTTTGGTTAATGATGATAGTTGGATGGACCAATACTATAGTCATGAGGTGTAAATATCTATACCTACAAGGTGTTTGATAGTATGCCTAAATGGCATAAGTTATGGAATTTATTACTAATATTCGCGCTATTGAATGTTGTATTGTAGATTGAAGTTGCTTAAGTGTATTGGATCATTGAAGTATCATTAAGTGGCGAATTTGAGGTATGTATGGCTAAAACTCCCTCTTCTTAGAAATTGAGCTCCCACGGTGTCCCTGCGTATGTTGTAAGTCCGGATTGATTTATGTGGCATTCATTATTTCAAGGGATTTGGGTGTTACAAGAATATATGTGAAATATGTACCTCAATATGTTTAATATGTTATTCTTTGTAAATGAAGATATGTGAAAAATGGGAACTATGAACTAAAATGCCTAGACTTCAAGTCAAATTTAAATTGAGATTTTGATGCCAAATTGTGTGAGAAAACCCATTATGGTTGATCCTCCAAATTGTTCTTATGTGTACCAAATGTATTTGATTGATTTTGTCTAGTTGTTGGTAATGTACAAAGATGTTTGGAAGTGAAGTAAGTGACTATGTAAATGTGGTAAGATTGAACTTTGGATTCTTGTTGTGATTGGTACTTTACATGAGTTGGTGTTGTGACCCTATAATTGTGAAAGATGCATTCCAATATGATCAAGGTGCTATTGTTGATAACTTAAAAAGGGCGCAAGGAATATGAATCATGTATTGAAATGCTAAGACCTTAAATTGAGATTGAGTTGCATATCTTATGCCAAACTATGTGAAATCCTCTATGTGTAGAGATGTTTTAAGTAATAAAATGAATTTGGAAAATAGAGTGTGGCCAATGTGCCGAGAACTTGAATTATAATTTTATAATGTCATGATTGAAAAAGAAGGATTCAAGAATAATTAGTGTAATTATTTGCTTATGCCTTTAATGTGTGTTTTTATTGCAGGTTGGTGTACCCCCTCTGTTGATTTGGAAGAGCCCCTGGTGTTTAAAGTCCATTGTCAATAAACTTGAGGTGCATGATCTCTGAGATATTGTATATGCCGAGGATTCATAGTTCCTCTCATGTGTACTTGACATCTTGAATTGAATGGCTTGTTGTTGAAATAGATATTGATATGAAATATGTGGAAATGATGTGAAATGTGGGAAATAAGAGATTGAGTTATGAAATATGGCCTAGTGCCAAGTATGCTATAATGATTGTGACCCCATGTGCCGATTAATTAAAATATGGAACCTATGGACGGGCTATGAAACGCATAGGTGTATAATATGATATGTGAACCCTATGGACGGGCTATGAAACGCATAGGTGTATAATATGATATGTGAACCATATGGATGGGCTATGAAACACATAGGTGTATAATATGATATGTGAACCCTATGGACGGGCTATGAAACACATAGGTATATAATACGATATGTAAACCCTATAGCGGGCTATGAAATGCATAGGGGCATAATATAAAATATGGAACCTATGGACGGGCTATGAAACACATAGGTGTGTAATATGATACGTGAACCCTATGGACGGGCTATGAAACGCATAGATGTATAGTATAATATGCCGAACCCTATGGATGGGCTATGAAACGCATAGGTGTATAGTATGATATGTGAACCCTATGGACGGGCTATAAAATGCATAGGGGTATAATATAAAATGTGGAACCTATGGACGGGCTATGAAACGCATAGGTGTATAATATGATATGTGAACCCTATGGACGGGCTACGAAACGCATAGGTGTATAATATGATATGTGAACCCTGTGACGGGATATTGAACGCAACCTAGAAGTATGGAAATGATGTGAAATCTATGTGATCACTTTTATTTGTTGATGCGGGGATTGTTAAAGCTTTTGATTTACTTTTATGATCTCTTTATTCTTGTTTGATAGTTCTTTCTAATTAGATGGTGTTTAGTTATACATACCAGTACAATTCAAATGTACTGACGTCCCTTTTTGTCGGGGGCGCTACATTCGTGTTATGATTGTAGGTGGTTCTATAGCAGGTACTCCAGTCCACCGACAGTAGCACTCTTTCCTTTCCCGTCAGCTGAATTGGTGAGCCTCTTCCCTCTCGGGGCCCTGCGTGGCTCATGCCGCCTTTCTTCTGGAGTCTATTTTGGTATTTGTGTAAGGTATACCCGGAGCCTTGTTGCCGGCATTTCCATATTATTCTTAAGTTATATTTAGAGGCTTCGTATACAGGTTGTGCGTGGTGTCGGGCATTAGAATTTAAAATAGAAATATTGATGTTTGGCAATGATGTATAAAACTTGTAATGCCTTTAAAATGGAGAATGAGTTGCTAATGAAAATAAAATGGAAATCGGTAATGATATGTTTGTAGAATTTGATTAATGGAGTCCATCTTCTCTTTATTCATTAGTTAGTTTGGGTAGAATGAGACCTAGCAGGCTTGCTCGGTCGGGTTTACTCGGTTGAGCGCCGATCATGCTCCTCGGATTTTGGGGCGTGACAGTATCCTTATGCAATATAGATGCAGATAGAGGTAGAGCTTAAACTCGGAAGGCTAAATCGTAGCCTTATGCAAGAAATAAAATAGCAAATGATAGTAGAGTTTTCTTAGGTGATAGCAGATTGCAGCGTTGTAATTACTAGGAGCATCGTGACATGCAGAACATTACGGGTGTGCGCTGATAGCAAATGTTGGTAAGTGCAATGGTTCAGAGAGTCGTATTCTTGAACAATGTCTGTTCTAGGGGCGTACAATATGTCAATGATTTCGTAATCCTAGTGCATACATCCAAAGAAAAATCATAAGTTTTCTAAAGGGATGGTTAGTTCGTATCTCCGCTGGCTTTGCTTGACTCGTTCTTATTTGATCTGGTGATACCGTTCGTATCATTAGGGTAGGGTTGCTAAACGAAATAGTTTCAATAATAAACATGCATGATTTTATAAAAGTATGACATAAATGTACAATTTAAAAAATAATTTTTAGATGAACCGACAATTGTGATGTGGGTTGGGACATTGCAACCTCTCTTGCTACAGAACTTTGAGGGTCCTACTCAAAATTCTGCCCCAGTTTGACGGGTTGACGTTTCTGACAGCTTCGCGTGCGACGATCGGCTGAAATTACTTCATCAAAATTATGTCCCAGTTTCCAATTTTCGGGAAGGGGGGTGGGGGGTGGGGGTGGAATGAAAATTTTATTGAATTGTGACCGAACCCATAGGGCTGCCTACGTATCCCCTCTTAAACTGGAATCAGGTCAGGCATAGTTTAATTTACATCATATGAGGAAAGCATAAAGATTCCACATAGTAACACTTGACTGCATCTGAATTGATCGGCTTTGGCCAAACTTCTCCGTCCATTTCTACAAGTATGAGGGCTCCTCCTGTCAGAACCCGGTGAACAATGTAAGGACCTTTCTAGTTGGGAGAGAACATCCCTTTGGCTTCATCTTGATGCGAAAAAATTTTCTTTAACACCAGCTGCCCCGGTGTGAACTGTCTTGGCTTGACTCTTTTGTTAAAGGCTCTGGACATTCTATTCTGGTAGAGTTGATCACGGCAGACTGTATTCATTCTCTTTCCATCTATAAGGGCTAGTTGCTCATAATGACTCTTCACCCACTCTGCGCCATCGAGCTTAGCTTCCTGTATGATCCTTAGGGAAAGAATTTCTACTTCGATGGGAATGACAACCTCTGTACCATAAACCAGCATATAGGGGGTTGCCCCGGTTTATGTATGGATTGTGGTGCGATACCCCAATAGAGAAAATGATAACTTCTCGTGCCACTGTTTATGCTTTTCTATCATTTTCCTCAATATCTTCTTGATATTCTTGTTGGCGGCTTCTACGGCTCCATTCATTTGAGGCATGTAGGCTGCAGAATTCTTATGTCTGATCTTGAAGGTTTCACACATAGCTTTCATCAAGTCAGTGTTGAGATTGGAGCCATTATGAGTAATGATCGATTCTGGAATACCGAATCGACAAACAATGCGGTTGCGGACAAAGTCTACCACGACTTTCTTAGTTACTGCCCTTTAAGATGCTGCTTTGAACCACTTGGTGAAATAGTCGATTTCTACTAGGATAAACCTGTGTCTGTTGGAAGCAGCATGCTCGATTTTGTCCAATAACATCTATCCCCAGGCGAGAACGACCACGGTAAGCTTGTTGCATTGAGCTCGCTTGGCGGTACCTTTATCATGTCTGCATGTATTTGATAGCGGTGGCATTTCCAGACATACAGGATGCAGTCTGTTTCCATAGTCATCCAAAAGTAACCGGCTCGGAGTATCTTCTTTGCTAAGACAAAACCATTCATATGTGAACCACAGGTCCCAGCATGAATTTCTTCTAGTAGCCTGGATGCTTCTTTTGCGTCAACACACCTTAATAATCCCAAATCAGGAGTTCTCTAATATAGGATTCCTCTGCTGTGAAAGAAGTTGTTGGACAATCTCCGAAGTGTGCATTTTTTAGTATGATTGGCAAGCTCCGAGTACTCTCATTTTGCTAAATATTCCTTAATATCATGAAACCAAGGCTTTCTGTCTGATTCCTCTTCAACATGGGCACAGTAAGATGGCTGATGATGAACTTTCACCGAAATGGGATCAATGAAATTCTTGTCCGGATGTTGTATCATAGATGATAGGGTAGCCAATGCATCGGCGAACTCGTTCTAGATTTTGGGAATGTGTTGGAATTCCTTCTTCGTGAACCTCTTTCTCAATTCCTGTACATGATGCAGGTACAGGAGTATCTTGGAGTTTTTGGTTGCCCATTCTTCTCGTACCTGATGTATAAGTAAATATGAATCTCCAATCACTAGCAGCTCTTGCACGTTCATGTCAATGGCCATTTTGAGCCCTAAGATACTTGCTTCATATTTGGCCATATTGTTGGTGCAGGGAAACCTGAGTTTGGCGGACACTGGATAATGCTGACCGGTTTTTCATACCAAGACTGCTCCTACGCCAACTCCTTTGAAGTTTGTTGCTCCATCAAAGAACATTCTCCAACCGTCAGAGGATTCTGCAATGTCTTCTCCTATGAATGATACCTCTTCATTAAGAAAATACATTTTCAAGGGTTCATATTCTCCCTCCGTGGGGTTTCCAGCAAGGTGGTCTACTAGTGCCTGTCCTTTGACCGCTTTCTGAGTTACGTAAACAATGTCGAACTCACTCAAAAGGATTTTCCACTTGGCTAGCTTGCCAGTGGGCATGGGCTTTTGAAGATGTACTTCAAAAGGATCCATCCTTGATATGAGGTACGTGGTATAGGCACAGAAGTAATGTCTCAACTTCTGAGACACCCAAGTCAAAGCACAGCAGGTGCATTCCAAAAGAGAATACCGGGCCTCGTACGGGGTAAACTTCTTGTTGATATAATAAATGGCTTGTTCCTTTCTCCCTGTTTCATCATGCTACCCAAAAATGCATCCGGAAGCTACATCTAACGCTGCAAGGTAGAGTAATACGGGTCTACCTAGATCTGGCAGAACTAAGACTGGTGGTATTGACAGGTACTCCTTGATTCTGTCAAAGGCCTTTTGGCAGTCATCAGTCCATTTGGTAGCGGCGTCCTTCTTAACATTTTAAAGATTGGCTCACAGATAACTGTAGACTGTGTTATGAATCGACTGATGTAGTTCAGCCTTCCCAGGAAACTCATCATAACTTTCATGTTCTTTGGCGGTGGTAATTCTTGAATAACTTTGACCTTCAATGGAACCAGTTCTATTCCTCGACAGCTCATAATAAACCTAAGCAACTTCCCAGCAGGAACTCCAAATACACACTTTGAGAGGTTTTGTTTTAGATTGTACCTCCGTAGTCTATTGAAAGCTTCCTCAGATCTTCTATGTGGTCAGTGGCCTTCTTGGATTCGATGATAATGACATCCACATACACCTCTATCTCCTTGTGTATCATATCATGAAAGATGGTTGTCATGGCCCTCATGTAGGTGGCCACTACATTTTTTAGGCCGAAGGGCATCATCTTGTAACAACATACTCCCCACGGCGTAATGAAAGCCATCTTCTCAACATCTTCTTCATCCATCCAGATCTGATGATAATAGACGAAGTAATCCATGAATGACTATAGCTCATTCTTGGCACAATTGTCATTATTCGGCAAAGGGAAGTCGTCTTTCGAACTGGCCCGGTTGAGATCCCGGTAGTCAACGTAGACTCTGACCTTCCCATCATTCTTTGGTACCGGCAGAATGTTGGCTAACCATGTTGGGTACTCAACCACCCTCAGAACCTTAGCTTTGATCTGTTTGGTGACTTCTTCCTTGATTTTCAGACTCATATCAAGTTTGAACTTTCTGAGCTTTTGCTTTACTAGTGGACACAATGGATCAGTTAGCAGTTTGTGAGCCACAATAGACGTACTCAGACCGATCATGTAATTATATGGCAAGGCGAATATGTGCTCATACCCCTTCAGAAACTCTAATGGTAATAGGTGAATGTTGATTCATGTTTCCTTGACGTTTTTTGCGTCTCCCAGGTTTACAATTTCGGTTTCGTCCAAGTTGGACTTAGGTCTATTCTCAAAGTTCTCAATTTCTTTGACAATATCATCAGGTATGTCATCTTCTTCTGAATCAATGTCCATTTGTTGCGTTGTCTCATTGCATGTCACGGTCATTGGTTCATCAAGATAAGTAATAGTAATGTTGTATTGGTAAACTAAGGAGGAAAATGACAGAAATAAATATTAATTCGTAAGAAAAATCAAATATGTTTTTTGATAAATTGAACAATTGTTTTAAACATTGAAGATCTTATTGCGAAAAATGAAAAATGCGAAAAGAAAATCATTCAGTAAATAAAATAGTGAATAGTGCTTGTTTTAGCCTTGCTACCCCGAGGCTCGTCGAGCTCTGGTGGTCCTGATGGTAAAGTTATTGAGGCTTGCCCCTCTACTCACAGCCTGTATGGAAGGGCCTTCCTTCCCCTTCTCCTCGAGAATAACACAACAATCCATCCTATAGGAACAATTTTTTCACTACCGCGAGTGCTTCCTTTTCATCTGTCCCATAGATGATGTCGGCCTATTGGAAAGTCTGGTCCAGATGCGGTATTGGATTCTCCAGTAGGTAGTAAGGACTGCTCCATGGTGGTGAACAATTATTGAACTCTTCCTATGTGTATTCATATCCTAAACCAAAGGTAGTGCCATGTTTCTTGTGTTTTATAGGTTTAGAGAACCCTTAGAGGTTCTTGCCGAGTCCCTTGTCAGGCTCGTACCCACTCCAATTCAATATACTCTCAATCTTGTTATCCCACCATTTGTCTTTGTCGACAGCATTGACCCGTTCGATGTGGTAGTAAGTTTTTCCACCCAGCTTTCTTCTTCCCCCTATTGTCGGAATGGTCTGGCGACTGTATATAGGGTTACTGCCATCACCATGAATGATCACTTCCTAGTGATTCCATTCGAACTTTACTATCTGATGCAGCATTGATTCTAGGGCCCCAGTGGCATGAATCCATGGTCGTCCTAGCAGCAAGTTGTAAGATGCTGGCACATCTATCACCTGGAAATCGACCTCGAACCATGTCGGTCCCATCTGCAAGCATAGAATAATCTCACCAATGGTGGACCTATGAGAACCATCGAAGGCTTTCACATTGATTTCTCCATCTTTTATCTCATGCAGCCCTTTGCCCAACTTCTTGAGTGTTATCCACAGACATATATTAAGGTTGGAACCTCCATCGATCAGGATTCTGATGATGAAATAGTCTTCGCATTGAACGGTGATGTGCAATGCTTTGTTGTGACCCAGCTCTTCAGGCGGTAGCTTGTTCTCATAGAAGGTGATCTTATGGCTTTCCAACACTTGACCCACCATATTAGACATTTCCCCACCAGTGATGTTACTTGGTACGTACGCTTCACTCAATACCTTCAACAAAGCATTCTCGTGTGTCTTGGAATTCTGCAGCAACGAGAAGATGGATATTTGTGCTGGTGTTTTGTTTAACTGGTCGATGATTGAATACTCCTGGGCATTTATTTTCCTACAAAGTTCATCCAGTCCTTTCTTAATGATGGGTGGCTAGTCGGAGGCCTGCTTGCTTGACTCAGCTAGATGTTCAGGGGTATAGACTCTACCAGTTCTTGTCATACCCAGCGCTGCAACAGTTTTTTCCTTTACTCCTAGACTCGGATGTATATTCCCATGGTACAACTTTTGTATGGAATGAAGGCATGGTGGACATCGCCACTAGGATCGGTGCGGCTATCTTCACTTTGAATGAGATATGTTCCTTGGGTGGAAAGATTGCAACCTCAAATGGTGCTGGTGCCTTTGCTTATGGCGCTGCTTCAAACTCAAGAGGTATAGACACATCTACCTTAGTGACCTCAGACGGTTGGATCTGGACTAATGATGGGATTGAGAGTAACTGTTGGTTTCTTTGGGTCATCACCTTCTGTGATGAACCCGATGGATCCCTCAGGATCCCAATCATCTTCTACTTCAATCATGGGAATACCCCCACCCTTATGGTCCAGTAGAGGATTGTTGCGGACGATCGGAGCAGCTTCCTTTGCTACAATGACTTTGTTATCGATCAGAGATAATATCTTGTCTTTTAAGGAGCGACATTCAACACCGGTGTATCATTTCATGTCGTAATGGTATGCATAGTAATTGTTCGAGTTAACCCACTGGGAAGGGTTCTCAGGGGTTGTAGCAGGGATGTGGGTGACATAACCAGCGGCTTTGAGTCTCTCATAAATCTTGTCGGTGGGCTCGGCGATAGCTGTATATTATTTTGGAGGCCTTTGATCAAAATTAGGTCGCGGCCTAGGGAAATTTTGGCATACATGGGGTGATTGATAATGGGATGGTTGGGCATTGTAGGTTTGGTAGACATGAGCGGGTTGGGAGTATATAGGTGAGGTAGGTTGATATGTAGGAGGTAGAGATGACTAATAAGTTGGTGGTGGAGTTTGGTAAGAGGGTGTTTGGTAATTTCGGCTTGGCTGATATGTGAGTAGAGGTATTGGGTAAGTTTGGTATTTGAGGGGAGACTTGGTCCTTTGTGCAACCATCACGGCCCCTACGTCCTTTTTCTTGGACACACCACCAGACTGCAATGCCTTATTTGTAGCTTGCAAGGCCTCAAAGTTTGTAACCATACCGCTCTTAATGCCTTCTTCAATTCGTTCCCCCAGTTTGATAATGTCAGAAGCCTTATGGTACTCAATCAGCATCAATCGTTCATAGTATTGCGAGTCTTGAGCCCCGACAAAGAACTTGTTCATTTGTTCTTCTTCTAAGGTGGGTCTGACCTTAGCAGCTTCGGACCTCCAGCAAGTAGCATACTCGCAAAATGTCTCCTTGTGATTTTTCTTTAGATTCTAGATATAGAACATGTCTGGCGCGTTCTCTGTGTTAAACCTGAACCTGTCCATAAAGTCGGATGCCATACCTACCTAGCTCGACCATTTCTCGGGATCTTGGCTACTGTACCAAGATAATGCATCTCTATTCAGACTTCTCATGAATAGCTTCATGTAGATCCTTTCATCTTCTCCTACTCCGACCAGCTTGTCGCAGTATGTTCTCAGATGGACCCTTGCATCACCTGTACCATCAAACATCTCGAACTTAGACGGTTTGTACCCTTCCGGTGGTTCAACATCTGATTGTATGTAAAGGTCTTCATAGTTCAACCTTTTGATCCCTTTGCTTCCTTTGATGCCCTGAATTCAGCTGGTTAATTTCTTAAGTTCCTTAGCCAAGTTTATGATGAGTAGATCCTTTTCATCAGACTCAGGTGTGCAAGATATAGGTCGGGTGGAGAGTGGCATGGTCTCTACGTAGATGGTATTGTTGTGGTGGCCTGGTGTGTAGGCGTGGAAATGGTCATTTGCGGAGTTTTGAGGCTCTGGGATAAGTAGTATAATGTTGTTCAGAGTATGGCAAGTATTGCATTGGTTCTTTGTTGGAGCAGTGGGATGATTCGGTTTTTTTTGAGGAGGTGTGGGATTTTGAACATTGGGGAAGTTGGCATTTAGGGTGCTGAGGGAAAATGATAGGTTGGCTAGATTCCGAACCTGATTTAGCTCTTCCTGAAACTTCAACAATTTCTGTTCAAGTTTTGACAAATTTTCATCAGGAACCCGAATACCATGGCCATCAGTGGCCTCTGCTGTTATGTTCTATTTTTTGATGTTGTTCAAATCATCCGTCTTGCTTTTGTTCTTGTTCTTAACAGGACTAAGAAGAGGAGTGGGTGGAGGGCCCCTGGATCTCGTGGAATAAGATGATTGTGCTCGAGGTGGGCCAAGCGACAAGTTGATTTGGAGAACTTGGAATGCTAAATTCCTCATTTCATTGACAAAGACGAATCCGAAATCGACATTAAATAAATAGGAAATAAAAGTTAATAATGGCCACTGGCCTTGTTACATTTTAAAGCGGAAAAGATAAATTCCTATCTACTTGGTCCCAGAAGGACCTTTACCAGATTTGGCATCCTTGGCTCCATCAAACAGCTTCCCCAACTCGCGAAGTCCTAGCAATATGTATGCTCTGGCTAGATATCCACCTTCAGTTCCTTTAGCCTCTTGACAATCTTCGACCCTTTTTGAAAATATTTCTTTCCAGTTCTACTATGCCTCGCTCCAAGTATCCTAGCCTTTTGTTGGCATTGGTAGCCATATCTTTCCATTCCTCGATCAACTTCTGGTCAGACTCTTGTATTTTGTGATGATCACTTTTGCACTCACGGATCCTTTTGTGCAACTGGTTGTACTTGACTTGCGCCTCGGCCTTTTCGTCTATAATCATATGGCCTTAAACAAACCCTAGCTGGCCCAAACCATCATGATTGTCTTCCAACCAACCTGAATAGAAAGGAGTACAATCGGTGTGATATCTAATCTGCCTCCATGGTGTCTCTCCCCATTACGATCTTGCTATGCCACATGTGTTGGGCTTGGCACTTGTAGGGACTATCATCGCCTTGGAAGCCGGCTCGCAAGTGGCTCATCTTGTCGACCCTGGGTATGACTTTCTTCCTACCAGCTTGCCTCATAAATTGCAGAGGGACGTAAGTGTAGGTTCCCTTAAGAACAATTAGTATCAGGAAAGGTGCATCTCTGGATCGGGCGATGAACTCCTCTGTCGGAAAACATTCGAACATCCATTGAACCTGTTCTTCGTAAAGATTATCAAATAGCTCAACCCATGCTTTAGCATCCTCAAGTTGAGCGAACATGTCGGGGATGTAATTCATTCGCTTTGGATGGTGGAAAGGGATGTGATCATCCCAGTCCCCACGCTGAATTTCTTGTTGATATTCGCCATTTTGGAGATACTCTATAATCCAAATTAAAGTAGCAAATTGTAGCGTTCGAAGTGTTTCGCTCCTCGTTGACACTTCTCTAATGCTCGGTATATGTCTGCAATAATCATAGGTACAATGCTGAATGCCTGCCCACCAATCCCCTCTATTAGGGTTTTGGTTACCACAGCCAACCTAGTATGAATTCTACCTTTCTTCATCGGAAATACAATCAGACCCAGGAAGTAAAATATGAAGACGAAAACCCTGCGATGGACATGCCCCAAGGATGTGATGGCAAACTCGCCAGAGTAGGTACGGTATGATTTGTTATGACCGTACCTATCATACAAGTAGTCAAAAATGATGTATGAATCCTTCAAGCATGTTAATTCTGGATTCTTCTTCAGACCCATCATTTTAAGGAAGCCTCTACCTTTGTAATTCTCAGGCATTAGCAAGCCCGGAGTTTCCCATACTAGACCAGCCAGTCCTCCTATATCCTCCTTCAAAGGTGTCATTTTAATGCCCCCAAAGCGGAATACGGCCCTTTCACAATCCCAAAAAAACGTGGTAGCTTCTATGATCATGTTATTAGGTTGGATCTCCAGGAGAGATGGTAGATTTCCCAGATATTTTCTGACGAGATTTTGATCACTAAAGTGTAAATCTTTCTACCAGCTTAGCAACATTGGGTAGATGTCGGTGACCATGCCGAATCTAGGGACTTCGTGCCTCAGATTTCTGCAAGGAAAATAAGGTTAGACCCTTCCCCTACCGGACTCGACTATTTAATATCAATAATTAGCATGAAGCATCTAGTTCTCCAAATAAATGCACAGAACGTGACGACGTCCGTTTTGGGTTTAGGGAAACCCAATGCACTTTTGGATAAGGCTATCTTAAAGGATCATTATGTGGACAACATAACTGATCCGGCTAGGTTTGACCATGATGCATGCACAATTTGAACATAGTAAGGTTTCTATAGGGTTCTAGACTAGTACCCTTGAGTGGACAACTCAAGGGGGAAGGCTTAGAACTGTCGACTGCACCGTTGGTCGACTAGTTTTACTTTAAATATGCCTTTCCGAATTTAGGGGGTAATGATATAGGAAGAGTGCAACCACTCATTATAAGTGTTGCTATAGTATTTCTTTTGGCACGAGTGGAGTATGATGTTGAGCATGATTATGCAATAATTAAAAGTATGTTGACATGTATTTGCACGTTAAGAAAGCGATAAATACAGTAGTTTCATAATTTAAAGCAAAGGAAAGAAAACAAGGAAGATATGTCAGTTTTGCTTCTAAGGAAGGAATTAAATGCTTAAAGGAATTAAACAAATAATTGTACATAGGGAGGGGGTACAAATTTACAAAAAGAATATGAAATGGTAAAAGCCTAAAAATCCCCAGCAGATTCGCCATGCTGTCGCACCCCCTTTTACTCATAAAATCGGGTTTATGACATTTGGTTGGGACAACTCTTTCCTTTTGGGAAAGGGGTTTTTCAATTTTGAAGAGTCACCACCTAACGATTTTTTAAGGTGCGTTAGGGCATCTATGGGGTTCAACTACAACTATGTTTGATAACGAGAGATAGGGTAAGGGCTTGAAATTATCCCAAGGGGAAGGTGTTAGGCACCCCTCATGATCCACTAGTGTGGTTCCCGGTGAGATAGTTTTTTTGAAATTAGCAAGTAAACAAATAAGGCTCAAATAATTAGGGATTTTGAATTTAAATACATAAGTGTTTGAAAAACAATAAAAGCAAGGTTCGAAAAAAAAAGAGTTATAATCTAAGCATGCTTGTGAGTGTAAAAGGGCGTCCTACGTTTGTTTGTAATATGGATGACATCAATGCAATACCCAATAATCACTCCTCAAAAGAGGGTCTACACGTTGTATTAGCGCACCGGTCATCATATCCATATCTACCCTTCCCACCCCGTGAAGGTATTAATGCAAGGATTGGTCTCGACCTCTATTGCATGTTGTTACCCCTCCCATTCCTATCAGTCTTGGAGGAATTTAGGACCACTATTCCTATAAGTGGAAGGTTCTAAGCTTACTCTTAGGTTTAAAGATAAAATGCTAAGGCGATATAAAAACAAGTAGAACTGCATTTAGAGGGGAAAAATATAAATGATTAAAAGGCTCATGTATATCTCCGAAAATAATGCATATAAACAGCATGACTTAAATACAGTTAAGGTATGAACATTGAATCCTAAACAGGGGTGTTTGAGTCATCCTAATCAGGGGTGTTTGAGTCAGAACCAGATTCATTATATAACTCATAAAAGAAGTCCAAATCAGGCATGCCTACTGGTTGTAGCAGTTGGTAATTAACGAAGGCAGTTCCAGTTTTATTCAAGTAGTTACCTAAGGCTTGCCTAGGCTAACATTGATGTCCTATGAGCATGATATCTATAGTGATGCAATAAAGCAGTGATTAATTTTAAACTGGCGATTTGGATCCTATAGGAATGCTTTCTAATGATATTAAGTCAAAGCAGTGTTTGAAAAACTTATTAAATAAGTGGTAGATTAATTAACTAATCCAATTCAGAATAACAACGTGAACTAGACGGCTTCTCCAACGGGACTAGTTATAAATTCTATAGGCATGATTTCTACTATAGCTATATAGATCCTAGAGGCATGGTATCTAAGTATTAAAAGCTGACTTTGGACTTATAGGCATGATTTCTAAAGGAAAAAAATTTGGATACGTGCTGTAATGGAAATTGAACTTCAATTACTTTATATCATATAGGCATGATATCTGATTATAAAGCTGAACTTTAACCCTTTTGGCATGTTATCTATTATTAAAGCCATTTATATCCTATAGACATGATTTCTAATTGTGTGAAAGTAAAGCATGCAAAATTTATTATAAACTAGAGCAGATCCTATAGGCATGATATCTAGCAGGCCATATTTGAAGCAAAATAGACCCTATAGGCATGTTATCTACCCAATTTACCCATAATATATGACTGCCCACCCTTTTCACTAATCTCCCCAATATTGTTTACAAAGTATTATAGGCCAAATGATTGAATTACAAAAAAAAAGTGCAAAAATAAGAAATTACAACCAAAGGAAGCCTAATCTTGCCTTCTTCTTTGAGTTATGTAATTAATCACTCCAATGCCAATCTTTCAAAGCCTTTCTCATAACTAGGTGTGTCAGAGTTCCCTAAGGACCTTGAGGGATCCCGGGCAGTGCTCACACCCATATCTGCATAACCAAACAGAATGAGAGCAGTGTGGAAGGGCCAGCCCTTATATGTCCAAGATTATAGGGAGCTCAAGGGTCCCAAGGCAAGGCTCACACAAGAAGGGCAGAACCTAGATTCTAAGAGTATAGTGGAAGTACAGAACATAGTTTGAAAGAGATTTATTAAACCTGAGTTGGAAATAGTAAGTGTTAAGGGTGATTTAAAAACAGTTGTAGTAGTGAAACTCAAACTGCATAGAATCAATAGTCATTCAAAGGGGCAAGGGATTGTGGGAACACATTTTATGACCCCAGCAGGGGTCTGGTTTGGTCATGCACAACAATAGCTGATGTTGACATGGCCACAAACCATCCAAAGGAACACAAACACATATAGGGGATATGGGGGTTCGGGATTCATAAGGTAGAAAGTACACAACAAGTGACTGACAGAGTACACAAATAGGGAAGCATTAATTTAAAAAGGGAAGGGAACATATTACAGCATGCTAGTAGTGTACACCGCCCGGACTACTGCGCGTTTTATGTGTATCCCTTCATCATCCGGAACATGTTTCCCCTTCCTTCCTTAGTGGTGGATTTTTGCCGCCTCTATGAGGTGTTCCCGGCCCAACTTTCTTCATACGCGTACAAGATTTTCCTCATGCTCATCAAGTACGCGGAACTGGCCGGCCTAGGGATTTCTCTAGGGCACATGCTCCACCTCTTCGCCCCCCATTTCTTTCAGGGCACTATGATTCATATGCTCCATCAAGGAACCAAGAGTTTGGTGGTAAATATGGATGATAAGGCCAATCGCCGCTTTTGGAAGAGCTTCTTCTATGTCCGAACAGAGCACGTCGTGTCAAACCGACAGGGTTTCCTAAGACACGAAATTTTTCTCGTGTATTTTCCTTTCTGGTCATTTTATGAAATTTTTCTTAAGACGGTTGTCGGTCGTCTCCCTTGAATGACTTCACTGAGGATTTTCTTTGGTTTTTGTAGCCGAGAGACTACCTCCCCCGCTAGTCACTGATATCCGCGAGTGGGTGAGTGTAATTCTCCCCCATACGATGGGGATTCGTGAATGGGCACCTTTCCATAAGAAGTTTGGGCACAAGCCAATTACTAGTGAGTTGTCTCGTTGTGGTCTTGCTTCATTCTATGTTTCGCAGCCCTTTTTTTAAAACCTTGTCATTATATGATCAAATCTCTCCTTATTGGCAGGTCAGAGAGGAATGAGAAGGACAAGGGCTCCTCCGCTTGTGTTCCGTCAACTAGCTCCTCTTGCTCGGCTCGCACCAAGAGCTTTTGTGGATGTAAACATCCAGAATTTGGTTGCACAGTGGACATCGTCCACGACCAAAACTGTGCACTTGGAGGTTTCTCCTCGGCCGGAGATTTCGGCCCCCGCAGTTCATTCAATGGGTGAATCCTCTTGTGTTAGTAGTGGAGAGGCCCCGTCAAAGAGGCAAAGGGTAGTGTTGGAAGGGACTTCTTTAGCCGAAACTCCCTCAAAGGGCGGCCTTGTTTTGATGGTACCCAAAACCGATGGTGGTGCCAGCCTGGACATAGTAGAGATGCTCGTTACGAGCATTCAAGAGGCTGTTGTGGCAAAGAGATAGAGTTCTGAGGTTGTCGTTGTTGTTTCGAGTACACCATAGTCATCTCGGCAGAAGCGCATCTCTTCTTCGGCCAATGAGAGTGGGAAAGGCGTTATGGTGGAGGATTATGAATCCGACTCCGACATTGACCCTGAGGACATGAAGATTCGATAAGGGCTTTAATAGAACTGAGGTAAGGGCGGAAGGCCCTTCCCGCATAATTGAAATTCTGTCGGATTTCAACCTGTTGCAGGACACGGTGGATTTGGTGCCACGGTTTGATCTTCGAAGTTCCACGACTGGAAGTGGATCTATTCAGGAGGTCAACGATTCTAGGTCATCACGTGGTGTGGCCGTGATGGCTTTAAGGGTGAGTTCCCTATTGTTGTCTTTGTTTTGTGACCTTTGTCTTTACATTGACTTTTTCTCTCCTCTCCTTTTCTTAGATTCATATACTGGAGATCGAGGGTGCTCGTAGAGCTGAGATGGGGGCTGATATTTTTTTGAAAATGGCCGAAAAGTATCGACGGTATCGCAATAGGTGTCGTAAGATGCACTAGAAGCTTAGAGCGGGCATTAGTACCCAGTCCAGTAGGGAGGAGTTGGAGAAAAATGATGAGGAGTTGATGCGGTATATCCACAAATGCAGTGAGCTTGAGGAGATGCTTCATACCAAAGACGAGGAGCTCGAGGTGGGCAAATGGGTTGATGCGGAGTGCGAGGATCTTCAGGCGAAGGTGTTGTCCATGCGAGCTGAGCTTGATCAAAATGTTGATAGAGTCACTGCTCTAGGTGTAGAATGGATGTAGAAGGTGGCCTAGCTTGAAAAGAAAGTGTCCGAGTTGTAGCGAGCCAAGGATGCTCAAGTGTTGGCTTTGGAAAGGGTAGAGTCACTAGAAGACACTATCCGCGTCCTCAAATTTGAGCGGGAATTTAAGAGGGTGACAATCACGCTGAGGGAGGCACGGCTCGAGGAGCGGATTTGTGAATTTGATCGGGATGCTTCGAGCTTGGGAGATTGAGTTGCGGTTCTTGAGGCTGAGAAGGCGCAACTATTGGATTAGGCTGAATCTACCACTGCCTCTATCCCCCGCCATTTATATGAGCTATGGGTCTATGCCGAGGCCTAACGAGATATATACAAGGGTTTCTGGGAGGCGAACACTGGCGGTTGGTAAGAGCATTGAGATTGAGGATGGACTTCCTTCTGAGGATGAAGATGTTGGGGAGAGCGGCGGTGGAGATGACTCCGACTGAAACTTTGTTCCATCCTTGTACTTAGTTTTTTTTTCTTTTGTTGTTTATTTTCATATTTTAGTTGGGGGGATATTTTTGGTCTTTTGTAAGGAGCGGCTATTGCACACGTACATTTGAATAAAATAGTTGCTTCGCCTTTGTTTATGTGCTTCTCGGCTTTCTTTCTCCTAATCGTCTTTGTTTATGAGTCCCTGACTTTTAACTTAGGAATTTGAATAAGAGCAAAGTCGGATCTCGTTGTGTGAGTTCAGACGAAGTCACGTTGGATCTGTAAGTTGGGCGAGGTTGACTTCTGATTTGCCAGCTTGGGCGAAATTGACCTTGATTTGTATGCTCGAACGAGGTCAAATTCAGACTTGCCAACTTGGGCGAAGTCAGTTTTGACTTGTATATTCGAGCGAGGTCGAATTTAGACTTGACAACTTGGGCGAAGTCAGTTTTGACTTGTATATTAGAGCGAGGTCAAATTTAGACTTGTCAACTTGGGCGATGTTAGTTTGACTTGTATATTTGAGCGAGGTCGAATTTAGACTTTCCAACTTGAGCGTAGTCCATTTCGCATGGTGAGCTTAGCGATGGCAGGAGGCGAGCTTATGTGAGGTCGAACTATGAGTTGTTATGAGTTCGATGGGGTCGAACTTTGATCTGATTTGAGTGAGCGAATTTTCACTTCCACTCGGTGATAGCTAACGGCTGTAAAGGTGTTAATTCGATTGAGGTCGAATTGTAACTTGTGTGGCAATGGGCGATGGTCGTAAGGGTGTTAATTCGAGCAAGGTCGAATTGTAACTTGTTTGCCAATGGCCGATGGCCGTAAGGGTGTTCATTCAAGCAAGGTCGAATTGTAACATGTTTGGTGATGGCCGGTGGCTGTAAGGGTGTTAATTCAAGCGAGGTTAAATTGTAACCCATTTGGAGATAGCCTATGGTCATACGGGTGTCAATTCGAGTGAGGTAGAATAGTAACCCGTTTGGCGATGGCCTACGGTCGTACAGGTGTTAATTTGAGCGAGGTCTAATTTTAACCCGTTTGCTTGGAGATGGAGCGGGTTTGTCTGTTGTGTTATTTTTATTGAAGGACACCACTCATTTCCATATGGTTTGTGCGCGTTGGGGCGAGTCCCAATCTGTTTAATTTTGTTTTCATTGGAGAGTACTGCGCATCGGGATGAGTCCCTATTTGTTTGATTTTGTTTTCATTGGAGAAGGCTATGCATCGTTGTGGTGCGTATGTGTCGATAGAGTCCTAGTTTACCTAATCTTCTCTTTGCTCGGCATGGAGAGGTCATGATCGGGACGAGCTACAAACCTATTACTTGGGCTTTTGTGTACCCTGGGACTAAATGAAATGCGGACGTGATTGGCAATATTTAGTCGGTTGAATTGGTGCGAGGTTGTCATGGAGAATATTCATGCAAGCTTTTGGAGTTCAAGTTCTGCTCGCGTCGGAGGGACGGTGCGTTCCACAGGTTCACCGCGTCAGAATGCCATTGATGGTTGCAAAACCTATCTTTATTGATTCAAGAAAGGCGATTACAAAGAAATGTCGCCGAAGTCTCCGGCTTCTCCTGTTTTTCTCCTATTGCTTTCTCTGTCTCTTATTCCTTTTTCCTCTGTCGGAGAGAGTGACCTCTTCTTTCTATCTTCTTCTCCCCTATATATATTACAAGTTGTCACGACCCAAAATCCACTAAGTGTCGTGGTGGCGCCGGACACCGATGTCAGGAAAGCCAACTACAATACTTAATTTAATCCTCGTTATAACAATATTTGGAAATATTTATTTTATACAATTTAAACAAGACTCAGTATATTCCTTCGAATTAAATAATGAAATATTTAAACAACTTTTAAGATTTCCGAATAAATCCAATTACATCCCCAGAACCCGGTGTCACAAGTGCATGAGCAACTATCGATAAGGAAAATAAAATACAACCTCTGTCCAAAATACAGTGGACAGTGAATAAATAATAAAAATGCTGAAGGGAACTATACTAGCTGCGGGTCGTCTCGAACAATGCAGCTCACCTAGTCCCAAAGTCATACATGTTGCTACACCCAGTAAGCTGCTAGAGGTAAATGAGCCTGTGCAACAAAAATGCACAGAAGTGTAGTATGAGTACGTAATCAACGTGTACTCAGTGAGTATCCCGCCTAATCTCGAAGGGGTAGAGACGAGATGGCCAACTCTGACACTCACTAGAGGTCAATTAACAATATTCTAGAAATGCAAGGAAAATTATGGATTTATAAAGAAGTTCAAATTCGCGAAGCCAGAAAACAGGTAAACACCTTCCATAATTAAGCAAGGGCTTCCAAGGTTTATTCTTTATTATCTCATCAATTTATATCAAGCCACGAAGGGCCAAATCCACATTTACAATTCTCAAGCGACACATAACATACGCAAATCACACTGAGGCGATGGCCCGATCCAACAGAAATGTAAAATGTGCACTGCCGAGGGTCGAACGGCACAAACCATAGATACATCTATTACCCCACTCGCGCATCATCCATGCGACGCGGTCAACATAAAATAGACAATCACCCAGCTCGCGAATCATCCATGCGACGCAGGTACACATAAGATACACAATCACCCTGCTCGCTAATCATCCATGCGACGCAGGTACACATAATATACATGCTCAAATAGCCGATTAGAATTTTATCGGGGAATAATTATCCAAATAAAACCAATTCTCCGTTTAACAATTCAGGAAATGATGTTTAATCTCTTTTTAAATTCGTTTACTAATCCAAGGTGATTTAAACAATTCAAGTCATCAATGGATTCTTAATTAATCCAAGTATAACATGTTGATGGGTCCTAACTACCCAGACAATAGCATAATAGTAGCTACGTACGGACTCTCGTCACCTCGTGCATACGTAGCCCCCACATATAGGAGCACATAATCAATTATTTCACCTATGGGGTAAATTCCCCCTCACAAGATTAGAAAGGAGACTCACCTTGCTCCGAAGACTCATAACCGGCATTTCTACATTCTTCCGAAGACTTGCACCAACGCACAATGCTCCAAAATGAGCCAATTAACGACAAACTAATGAGAACATGCTCAAATACTTGTTAACAATTCAAATTATACAAATTCCCAACTCCGCTTAGTGAAATGACAAAAATGCCCTCGGGCCCACGTGCCTGAATTCCGAAATTTCTCAAAGATAAAGGTTACCCATGACCTCACGAACTCAAATATATGATTTTCTCTTAGTTCCCTACTTAAAATCACGGTCAAAATCCAAGAACACTAATTTCCTAGGTCTTCCTCTAACCCTTAATTTTCTACCCATTTTCATACTAAAATCCATACATAATTAATGTATTTAACTCAAAAGTGATGGGAATAACTTACCTTAATATTGACGAAAAAATTCATCTCTTGAAGCTCCCCAAAAATCGCCCAAGCCATGAAGAATGGGAGAAATGAACTCAACCCACTATTTAAATCAAGCTTCCGCGGTCCCGCTTTTGCGGAAAATATTCCGCTTCTGCGGTCCCTGGGCTTCAGCCCATTTTCACTTCTGCGATAAGCCAACCGCTTCTACGGTTCCGCCTCTGCGGATCAAGGGCCGCTTATGCGGTCCTGGATGCTCTCACACTCGACCGCTTCTGCGGCTTTCTCCTCGCTTCTGCGGGGCTGCTTCTACGGTCCCATTTCCACAGAAGCGGAAATACCAGATACCAGCTGCTTCAGTTCTTCTTAAATTCCAAGTTTCGATCCGTTAACCATCCGAAATCTACCCGAGGCCCCCGGGACCCCAACCAATCATACCAACAAATTCCAAAACACATTACGGACCTGCTCGGGGCCTCAAATCACATCAAACAACGCTAAAATCATCAATCGACCTCCAATTCAAGCTTTATGAACTTTGAAATTTCCAACTTCTACTTCTGATGTTTAAACCTATCAAATCATGTCCGATTGACCTCAAATTTGGCACAGAAGTCATATTTGACATTACGAACCTACTCTAACTTCTGGAATCAGATTCCGACCTCGATATCAAAAGATCCCCTTCCGGTCATTACGTGTGGCAGTATGAGTTCAGACTCAGGAAGACCAAATGGCTGTGTTATGTGTATGATGGTGGAAGGTGTGCTGAAATACTAAATTGAGGCGAAGCAGGTGGGTTATCTCCTGTGGAGTGTTCCTAAGTGGTATGATTCTTATGTATATTGTTAGAAGATCTCATGTGTAATTGAAAGGTACGTGTTGTAATTTGAAAATTAGGGTCGCTTCAGAGAGTGGACTCTGCTGATGTGGGGATGAATGCGAGGTTTGTAGAGGATTTCAGTATCCGAGGATCTGTGTTTTCATAACTAGTAGATGATTTGAGTTAAATCTCACTATAATATTGTGGTATCTTTAGAGTAAAAGTATTATGGGTTATTAAATGTGTCCTGATAGATGGCTTCGAGCCAAGTTGAGGAGGTTGTTGTTGATTAGCTGATTGCACGGTTATGTGCTATGTTGGTTCCTTTTCGAGGTATGCTGGTGGATCAGTCCTGGTTATAGAAAATGAGCCGATGATGGAACGAGTAAAGCAAAATTTTGATAAAGGTTATATGGTACTTCGTAGATGTGGGAAGACAATATGATGTCTTGAGCTGTTGTTGATAAAGAATGCTCAGTGTGTAGAAAAGGAAGATGTTCGTTAAATTGGAATGAGATCATATCCTACGGTGTCAGAGTTCTAATAAGGCACGAGTGGTTCTGTTCGATAAGTCAGGTAATTTGCAGTTGGAATAGGAGTGAATGACTCTCAAGAATGGTTTTAATGTGTTCAAGATTGTACATGTATCAATCGGGTGTCTCAAGGTTGTGTATGTGGTCAGAGACTATTTATTCATCGGGGAATGTTGAGGCTTGTGGTATTTTTATGTTAATTATGGGATCCTATGTATCGGCATCTGGGAAGTAATGGCAGCGAATTCGGGTTCGCAGAAAGTTCTTCAAGTAAAGTATTCTGGAACGTGGTATTTTTGGGAAGAATTGAGAGAGTATTTGGTGGCCTATGGGTCTTAGACAGTGTGGTATTATGTTAGAGTCTCATGTGGTAGGCCTGGATTGAGGCACTGTGATGCTACAGCAAGGGAGAAATATCAAGTGGATGATGAATAAAAAGAGAAATTTGATAGAAGGAATAGCTTGATAATAGACCGAATCGGTATGGTAAAGATATGATTAATTCCTTGTATGTGTTCGAAGTAAT
>MU742027.1:121504-143077 GCA_026770625.1 Nicotiana glauca
GGCGCGGAAGGGAGATAAAAGTTCTCATGTATCCTAGTGTGGCATGGTATATGCGATATGTTGTGGAGGATTGGGATTTGTATGTGTAAGGTTCGGTTCCGTTCGGAATGGGAAGTCATTAAATTCTTCAGCAGCACAGGCAGCTGCAAGTGATTTAAGAATCAATCTTCAGATGATTAGGGTGAATGATCCTCATATGACTAAGGAAATGGTATTTCTAATCGTAGTGATTTGACAAGGGTATATGTTTCAGAAAAAGAGCAATGTGATTAAGTTGATGGCACTTCGGTAGTGTTGCGGAATTTTCTTGCCAGATCGACTGCTGATATCTGAGTGTGTTTGAGGGCACAGGAGAATTTTAGAATACCTTCAAAGAATGACTGGGAGTTCTCATGTTCAGGCTATGTAGGGGTTGTGGATAGTGTGTATTGGTACCGTTAGCGGCTATTGGGATTGGAGGTCCGAGTGGGTCCTTCTTTGTTGGTATGCTAGATTTGGTATATGATGCTGAGCTGTAGAGTGGTTTTCGCAATGTGGGTTATTCTAGACTATTGTGCTACGGGCTATGTTGGAAATGCCATCGGTTACATGGCGAGGTGTATCGAATTATGATATAGCAGAGTAGTTGGTATTCCAAAGATCAGCGGAAGGCTAGGAAGGATTGCTTTCCTTAATTGGGCCTTTGTGACGGATGTCAATATAGAGGTTTCTACTATTGATTCAGTTCTGGTATTGAGGGACTCTTTTTCAAATGCGTTTCTTGTGGTCGGGCATGTCGCCGGGCGAGATTGTGGATTTCGGTATTGATTTGGTGTCGGGCACCGTATTGTACGGCTCCGGTATGAGTTATAGTAGTGGAAGAAGTAGCTTCAGGCTTCTTGGTAATGAGTTTGTTGGTAAGCTGATTGGCTACGTATTCAGATTGAGATTGCTTGGTTGGCCCTGAGATATATTATTGAGGGATAGGTTTAATCTCTCGTTATTGAGCTTGTTAGTGATCTGGGGAGATCTATGAGTTGCTTTTTCGGTGCTGTGAGGCGTTATGATTTTCGAACTATGGGCACATATAGTGCGGTGCTATCGAGATTCATTGTGGAAGTTGAGGGGGAAGGACCTCAGTTGTGTTTGGGTTTTGTAGCTTACGACGCTATATGAAGATATTATTAGGCACTCAGTATTTTATTGTAATAAGCAAATTTGGCTCGATGTGCATCTCCCTATGTGAGATATATGTATGGATGGGTATGTTATCTGGATCGAGTTGCATGCCACAACAGTGTGATGTTGAGAATAGTTTTCCAAATGTTACTTGGTATGTCTTGCTTCCTGGTTTCTAAAGAAAGTCCGTATTGGGTGTTGCTCGGTGAATTGTGCATCGATTGTGTCCTTTCAGGATTAAACGGTGTATATTACTTGCTTCACCATGGATGCGAGGGATTAGTTGGTTTCATACATCAATCTGTGCGTGACTGTCTATTTGAGCATAACGACTTGAGGTACTTCATGTGTAACAGTGCTTGGATAAGATCGCGCATTCTAGCGAGGCTACGTGGAGATTAGACCCTTCGGGGTAGATTCAGGTATTCTATTTCTATGATGTGGGACGGGGTCCCAGCCTTGGGTTGTGATAGTACCGAGGAATTTGAGTTACAGCTCTTTGTTTGAGCCATTTGTCATGATTTGAGTATGTTCAGACCGCCCATCATTGGTGCGTGGATTATGCAAGTTGTGGGTTAGGCCTGTGATGAGGTGTCATATCACCAGAGTGGTGCGTTGAATTCGAGGTGATCATTGGAATCATTAATAAATGCACACAGATGTGATTTCAAATGATTAGAGGGCTTATATCGAGGTTTGGCCCGGAAATCTGCTGTGGTATTAGTCAAAAAGGGAGTAGTTTCATGAATGGTTGACCTGAGGAATGGTTACGGTTTATCACGTGTTTTATTTATCGTTGGCAGTATATGAAAGTGATGGAATAAGACTTTAGCTAATAAGAGGTTCTGATTTTGAGTATGAATTCGGAAAGTTCAATGTGGTTCTACGGTTTATGGCCTAGATGGACTGTGAAATTTCAGCGGAGTTGTATTATCGGACTTATGTAAGATAGGGTGACGTGGGATCACCCCAAGTATATGCTTGGTAAGGTCATTTAGCTATTGGTTGGCTTCTAGGACAACTCTGGGCACGCTCGAGGACGAGCGTTTGTTTAAGTTGGGGAGGATGTGACGACCCGGCCCGTTGTCACGTGAGTTACTGCCCTGTTTCCCCCATATTATGTTGCTCTATGTTTCAATATCAGTAATTGAATGGGTCGGATAGAATTGAATTGGTTTTAGTTGGAAATGAGGTACTTAGTCTCTTAGAAGAAAGCTTGTTTTAGAAAAGTCAACCGGAAGTTGATTATGTGGTTAGAGGGCTCGGATGTGAATTCCGGTGGTTCGGTTAGCTTCGGGGGATGAATTGTGATGTAGGAGTGCGTTCGGAATTGAATTTGGAGGTCCGTTGTAGAATTAGGCTTGAATTGGCGAAGTTGGAATTTTGGCGAATTTCGGTTGATAGGTGAGATTTTGATCCGAGGGTCGGAATGGAATTCCAAGAGTTGCAGTAGCTCCGTTAGGTGATTTTGGATATGTCTGCAAAGTTTCAGGTCATTCGGACATCGTTTGGTTGGATTTTTGATCAAAAATGCATTTCGGAAGTTTTGAAGAAACTTAGGCTTTGATTTGGTGAAATTTGATGATTTTGATGTTAACGATAGTGTTTTGATGATTGGAACAAGTTTGAATGATGTTATGGGTTATGTTGGTGCTTTTAGTTGAGGTCCCGGGGGCCTCGGGGTGATTTTGGATGGTTAAACGGGAATTTTGAAGCATGTTGCAGGTCTGGTTTTTTTGACTTCTAGTATTTCTGCATCTGCGGAAAAGGAGACGCAGAAGAGGTTCCGCAGATGCGGTGGGGAATATTGCAGAAGCGATCACGAGTGACCCAAGGATTTTCTGCATAAGCGGACTGGTAAGCGCCTTTGCGGGGTTGCATAAGCGGATTGTAGACCGCAGAAGCGGTCGAGGGGAAACCGCATGAGCGGATGTTTGGATTGCAGAAGCGGTCCCAGGAGTTTTTGAGTTGGACCGCATAAGTGGTCAAATTGCCGCATAAGCGTGACCGCAGAAGCGGTCAGTGGGCCGCAGAAGCGAAAATCTCTGAAGGGTTTTAATGAAACAGTGTTCGCGAATTTCATAAGTTAAGGAAAATATTTTGACTTCGGGAAAACGCGATTTTGGGCTATTTGGAGAGGATTCGAAGGGGATTCCATCATGTATGAATTTATAGACTCGAATAATGTTGTTATGGTGTAAAAATAAGGATTTAAACACTGAAATTCAATGAATTAAAGGGTAAAAATGGAGGTTAAGGCTTGAAACCTAGGAAGGTTTGAATTGATGATTTGAAGGGTCAAATGGACTTCGATCCTTGTGTATTTTATATTTACGGACTCGTGGCGAGACGAGGATTCCGGTGATGTGAATTTCGTAATTTTTTGAGAAGTGGGCCCGGGGCTCGGGTTTTGCCAACTTCGTGTTTTTGGGTGTTTTTCGAGTTCTTTCAATTGGGTTATGTTCCATTAGCCTATAGTAATGTATTCGTTGTGGTTTTGGCCAGATTCGACTCGCGAGGAGGCGGATTCGAGAGGAAAAGGCATAGCGGACTAGTTTTGTGGCCGGCTTGAGGTGAGTAATAGATGTAGATGATGACCTGAGGGTTTGAACCCCGGTATATCATACTGTGACGCTGTATTGAGGCGAGACACGTACTCTACGGTGAGTGCGGGGTCGTTTGTGGACGAGACTATGGCTTAGTCCGTCCCAGTGATGTCTATACAGTGTTATTGACTTGGAATTGGCTAGTAAACATCCTACTTGGTTTGTTTTGAACATATTTAGGTTGCGTGCCAACTATTTGGATCCCTTAGGGATTATTATCACCGTTGCCATGAAATTGAGATTGTTTCCATGATATCAGTCCTGAGTTAAGTACTGTCTAGAAATGATTAGCAATCTTCTAAGGTTTTAAATCACTTAAACTATAATACATGTTAAATGGAACCGAAAATGGTAAACTTGATTGTGCCTGTGTGGCTTGCATGCATATATAACTTGACTGATTGTGGACCGGGCTGCACGCCGCAGTGAATGCTACTATGTCATTGCGCTTGGGCTGTAAGAGCCCCTCCGGAATCTGAACCCCCACAATGAGCGCGGGTACCCAATGGATCGGGCTGTACGCCGCAGCGGTCATGTGCATTTGCATTGCATCCATGCATTGATATCTATCTGCTTTATCTGTCTCTACTTGTTGTTATTATACTGTTAAATGTGTAGGAGTACTGATTTTAGCTTCACATTGTTGTATTTTTGGGATTTCTTACTATCAGTCATTATATATGTCTATTACCACTGAGTTGGAAGTACTCACTTTACTCCCTTCACCATGTGTGCAGATCCAGGTACCTCGGGAGTTTAGTTGAGCTTTTGCTGTCTTCAGAGTAATTTTTGGAGTTGTCGAGGTAGCTGCCTGACGTTCGCAGGACCCGACTCCTCCTCTATCTCTTTTATTATCTTTCCGCAGTTTTGAAAACTATGTATTATTGGAGTCTTATTACACTGTATTGTTAGAGGCTCTAGACTCATGACCCCCAGGTCTTTGGGAGTGTATTCAGCATTATCATGATATTCGACTAATATCTATCTATAAATTAAAATTATTAGCTCTATTGTTGATAATAATATTCAAATGATTGGTTTTAAGCTTCATGTTCGGGTTGAGAGTGTAAATGGTCGGGCTTGCCTAGCAGTTGTGTTGGCCGCCATCACGACCGGGGTTGGGGTCATGACAATATTCCGCTTCTGCGGTCCCTGGGCTTCAGCCCATTTTCGCTTCTGCGATAAGCCAACCGCTTTTGCGATAAGCCAACCGCTTCTGCGGTTCCGCATCAGCGGATCAGGGGCCGCTTCTGCGGTCCTGGCTGCCCTCACACTCGATTGCTTCTGCGGCTTACTCCTAGCTTCTGCGGTCCCATTTCTGCAGAAGAGGAAATACCAGATACCAGCTACTTCAGTTCTTCTTAAATCCTAAGTTTCGATCCGTTAACCACCCGGAATCCACCCGAGGCCCCTGGGACCCCAACCAATCATACCAACAAATTTGCAAAACACATTACGGACCTGCTCGGGGCCTCAAATCACATCAAGCAACGCTAAAATCATCAATCGACCTCCAATTCAAGCTTTATGAACTTTGAACTTTCCAACTTCTACTTCCGATGTTTAAACCTATCAAATCATGTCCGATTGACCTCAAATTTTATACACAAGTCATATTTCACATTACGAACCTACTCCAACTTCTGGAATCGAATTCTGACCCCGATATCAAAAATTCCCCTTCCGGTCAAACTTCTCAAAACCTTCAATTTTGTATCTTTAGCCAAATGGCTTCAAAATGACCTACGGACCTCCGAATTCACTTCCAATCGCGCTCCCAACTCTAGAATCACCATACGGTGCTATTCCCAGTCTCGAAATTCCAAACGGATATCGATAACACTGAAATGCACTCCAAGCCAAACTTAAGAAATTTCTTCAAAAATGCTAACTTCCACAATAGGCGACAAAATGCTCCCGAGTAAACCAAAACCCGAACCGGGCATACGCTCAAGTCCGATATCATCATACGAACCTGCTGGAACCTTCAGATCCCGATTCCGAGGTTGTTTACTCAAAATTCTAATCCTAGTTCATTCTTTCAACTTTAAGCTTCTCAAATGAGAACTTTCATTCAAATTTAACTCCGATATTCCTGAATTTAAATTTCGACCATGCGAACAAGTCACAATACCTTAAATGAAGCTGCTCATGGCCTCAGACCGTTGAACGATGCGTTAGGGCTCAAAACGGCCGGTCAGGTCGTTACACAAGTATTCCCTTTTGTCCTCTTGTCTTTAACCAGAAAACTTTCCTCCCCTGACCTTATTTACGTCGATCTCCTAAGTGTAACGATATTTACTTTGTCGTACAAGCTTTCTGATGGCTCGATCTCGGTAATGGCCGAGATACTCGTTGTTATTATGCCTTGTGGGTACGGCCACAGCTTAGTTGACCTCATACCATTCTTTTTAGTGCTAATCCACGTGTGGTCAGATTTTGACCCATGCAATATGAAGTTCAATCATAAAACATGTTATGAACGTGATCGTGCACTCAATATCAACAAGCACAAATACATTATTAAACTTATCCTAAGCCTCAAAATACCGACGGAAATATCGCAACAAAGAATTGAGGCTCAAACCGAATAGAATTTCTCTTAAGTTGTTAAATCTTCATTCTTTCAAAAGAGTGTCTGAATCACGCTTACACACTTCAGATTACTTCCAAATTTGCAAGCAAGTTCAATTCAACTATGTAGACCTATCCAAAGTCTCGGAACACCAATTGGTGTCCAATAATTCCAAAGTCAACTCTTGGTCAAACTAATGAACTCTTAAGTTCTTCAAACTACCAACTTTCGATAAATAGTGTCGAATATTTCTAGGAGCCTCCAAAATCGAATCGAACGTACTTATAAGTCCAAAATTATCATGGGAACCTATGAAAATCATAAAAACTCGATTCCGGATCCATTTACCCAAAAGTCAAACCTTGATCAACTCTTTCAACTTAAAGCATCCAAATCGAGAGTCATTTCTTCCAAATAAATGTTGAATCACTCAAAAACTAAAACCAATCATACACGCAAGCCTTAATATATCGTATGAAGCTATTCAAAGTCTCAAACCACTAAACGGAACACTAAAACTCAAAACGACCGATCGTCATTATAGGTTAACAGTCCAAATATTGGTATTGAAATCAAAGTTGAATACTACTAATAGATAATTAACTTGACGAAACAAATGTTACCTCCTGACTTCAAATCATGATTTTTGAAACCTGAATATGAAATTGAATAAGGTCTTTAAGAGTAGTTGTTGTACCAATTTGTAATTCTGATTTATCTGTTATTTTGCCAAAAGTTTTTCTTTCAAGTCGACCCGTCTATGAATAGTGTAATTGCTAGTGTAATTGGTGCAAAAAAAGATTTTCAATGACCACGAACCAGACCTAGACCATTGAACAAGTTGAAAGTTTTTAGTGGTGAATAATTCATAGCAACTGAATAACTCAACTTGTGTACTTCTCAATATATTAGTATGTGAATACATTCTTTTGAGTTGGTCCATTTAACTTCAGGAAATGCATGCCATAGCACTCAGTCACAGGGGTATTCTCACAAGAATGAAAATGATTGTAATAAGTATTGAGCATTCTTATAAGTATCTAATGACCATTCATTGACAGAAAAAATCAGAAGAAATTATGTGATTATTAGAATGAAGAAACAATGATTCTTTGTAAAGTCGCTACTTATAGAAAGCACCACATTATTTAAACTTATTTTTGTTTCAATTAAGCACATATATTATGGAGGAAGTTAGAGATCTTACCTTTAATTTTGCCTTTTTTTTTTGTCTTGATCATGTATTTGTCATCATTGTCAAGTATAAGAAGCTTTCACTTTTCCCATGGGAGCTTAGCCCTCTGATAGGGCCATAAATAAACAACATATACTATGTTCAATCACCTTAAATAACATCCTTAAAGTTTGGACAATGTATTAGCCGAAATATTTAAATTTGTGTCTTTTTACTCACAAAATCTCCTAACTCTAGCACCAGATTTCTATGTGTATTCTGGTTCAAAAGGCATTGGGCATTATGTTAGACTGTCATCAGTAAAAATATTCTTGTTGTAATGATATAAAGAAAATGCATCATGTTTTATATATATATAATAGATTGTGCAACTTGCTACGTTTATGACCTTACATATTTGTATGGGTAGTCATAAAATCGTCTATATCATCTCATTAAACTGATAATAAGCAAAAGTGATAAATATTATATATTAAAGTAGTTTTGAGGGGGTGTCTAATAACCATGTGGGACTTAAAAGTTAAAACTGAATACGTAAAGAACCGATTAAAAACTTATAATATTTTCATGAGAATAATATAAGTTAACATAAAAATTGACAATTGTCAATCATTGGTTCAAATAATGATGTATAAAAGCTCAAATCTATTCAAATGTTTGATAGACCATTCGCAGTTAGTAATATTTATTCAGTAATGAATGTTACATTTTTTATTCGATAATAATTCAAAATAGTTCTACTAAATTTGACGAAAAGTATATCTTAAATGTGAGAATGATACTAGTATTCACACTACTCTAAAGAAGAGGCCAATTAGCCACCATTCGATTACCATGAGGTAGTTTACTTCACATTATGGTAGAAAAAGATTTCAGCATAAAAGACGTGTAACTAAGAAATTTTGATTATTGATTAAAACAAAAATTTATGAATTTTTGTTGCCATATATTTCATAAATCAGTGAGTCAAAAAAATTCGAATGAAAAGCATATTATGAATTTACCATTGGTCCACTATATTCATTCAAACCATATGATGCACATTAGATTTAAGAGCTTTTCATTTGTCACGTGATGTCAATGTTGGTCTTCAACTAAAATAGATGGGGCTATTTCTTAGTACAATAGATTATGGATGGCTGTCGTACGCAGATGAAAAAAATATGTCGTTAAAAATCATAAGTACATAACTTAAAAGGGGAAACAATCAAAAAGTAGTCAAAATTTGTGGGAAAGCCTTAGGATACTACCTCCATTATCAGTCTCGGAACTTTATTCCCCTTCATATGTGGTTATGTACTAAGTTCAAAATTAATATTTGCCTCCCTTCCGTTGCACTTTATAGCAGTCTTATCAAATGCCCTGGACCAAAAACCAAGTTTTGTCAATGTTAAAAGCGTAAATGACATAACATAATAAGGCAGGAAAAGTTAAGTTATTCCATCTCGCTATCAATAAGTCCAAGATAGATATACCTGCGACATATACCATTACACAATATTCTTTCTTCTTTATAAAATCTGTATAATAACATCATAATATAGCTATCATAGATATTATGACATTCCTAAGCTGAGGTGATATAAGTGGTGTCACGATCCAAAATTCATTTAAAGTTCATGATGGCACCGGATACCACTGTCAGGCAAGCTAACATAGTTAATTAAATTCTCATTTTATATTCTTGAAATCATAAATTTCCTTCAATTTAACTAGTAAAAGATGAACTTTATAGATTAAATAATAATGTTTTCCACTTTCAATAATGAATATCCCAAAATTATCCCAAAACTCTGTGTCACAAGTGCATGGACATTTACTAGGAAATAAAATACTGCGCGTCTGTGCGAAATATAAATTTGGACAGAAAAGAAAAATAGAAACACTCTGAAGGAGACTCTGCTGGCTGTGGATCGTAACATGTAATACATCTCACCTAAGTCCCCACATCAATCATGCTCTCCCACTTTGGGCAACTCACTTCTTTAATCAGCTGCTCGGCCTGCGCTACCTATGTCTGGCCTTTTAGAAGTTTAAAACTCTGTCTGACCCTTCCCATATGTCCTTCTCATCTTTTGTTGCCCAGTCGTTGCCTCAATAAAATTTATCTTCATAGAACTTGAATCCACAATATGCCACTAACTCCAAACTTTTCCGAAGGTCACCTTTCTCGAAGCGTCAACATTTGAAGTACTGCTTCAATCCTAAACCACCGCACCCTGCGATATCTGGTAGTCGCATCTCCGATACTATTTCGCGATGTCTTGCCCCAAAGGTGAATTGTAGAATATCAAAACACTGACAAACTCAATACGTCCAATTAGGACAACAGTAGCCCATCATAGGAGAAAACTCCACCACGCTTGCAATTACCAAGTCTCATTACTTCCACCAGTCCACATCTGACCATCCTTAGTTCGATTGCTTTTCCCCCTGCCAGGAATAAAATATTAAATCTCTTGATTATGCACTAAGTAAATCTCCCTTGAAGTCATTCACTGCCCCGGCACGTGGGTAAAACATCCTACACCATACCATTACTGGGCAACATTCGTTCATAAGCATCATGGCAACGTGTGCCTAACCTTAAAGCTCTCAAAAGTACAACTACTGAGCTGAAACATTAGAATATCCTTCCATAATGTGACGATAATAATCCAGTCAACTACACCGAGAGAAACATCTCGTATCACATTTGTAGTACGATTATGGTTCTTCAATTATTGATTAATAACAGGCACTTCGCATCGCATAAGATTGAGTAGGAAGAAACAAAGGCATACGCCTCACATGAATCAAATCACACGATAAGGAATCAAGAAGGGAAGTACTTCTAACAGTCCTGCAACCTCCCGAGGATAAGTACAGATGTCTCCGTATCGATCCGTGAGACTCTACTAGACTTGCTCATGACTCGTGAGACCCTAGGAACCGAGTGCTCTGATACCATATTGTCACGACCCAAAATCCACTAAGAGTCGTGGTGGCGCCGGACACCGCTGTCAGGCAAGCCAACCAAGAATGCATTATTAAATTCCAGTGTTAGTATTTGCGAAAATCATTATTTTTATACGTTAAATATTAGATATTAACAATTTTACAAAATGAACATAAAATTGATAGAAGACTTGATACTGAATAATCCAAGATCCTCCCAGAACCCGGTGTCACAAGTACATGAGCATCTACAGATAAGGAAATAAAATACAACATCCGTCCGAAATACAGTGGACAAGAAATAACTACAATATACTAAAAGGGACTATACTAGCTATGGGTCACCTCGAATAATGCAACTCACCTAGTCTCAGAATCATCCGCGCTGTCATGCCCAGTAGGCTGCTAGAGATACATATATCTGTGCAACAAAAATGCACAGAAGTGTAGTATGAGTACGTACACAACGTGTACTCAATGAGTATCCCGCCTAATCTCGAAGAAGTAGAGACGAGATGGTCAACTTTGACACTTACTAGAGGTCAATTGACAATATCCTAACAATGTGAGGAAATCATGGATTTATAAAGAAGTTCTAATTCACGAAGCCGGAAAATAGGTAAACACCTTCAACAAATAATCAAGGATTTTCAAGGTTTACTCTTTATTATCTTATCAATTTATATCAAGCCACGAAGGGCAAATTTCACGTTTAAAGTTCTCAAGCGACAAATAACATGCGCAAATCACACCGAGGCGACGGCTCGATCCAACAGAAATGTAAATTGTGCACTGCCGAGGGTCGAACGGCCGAACCATAGATGCATCTATTTAATCTGCCGAGGCGTTCGGCCTATTCCATAAATAAACACATACCCTGCTCGTGAATCATGCATGCGACGCAGGTACACACAGAGATACAAGCTCAATTAGTCAATTAGAAACTTATCAGGGATATTTATCCAAATAAGACAATTTCTCTTTTTAACAAATCAGGAAAAATTATGTTTAGTCTCTTTTTTAAATTCATTTGCTAATCCAAGGTGATTTAAGCAATTCAAGCTATCAATGGGTTCATAAATAATCCAAGTATAACATGCTTTTGGGTCCTAACTACCCGGACAACAGCATAATAATAGCTACGCACGGACTCTCGTTACCTCATGCATACGTAGCCCCCACAATAGGAGCACATAATCAATTATTGCACCTATGGGGACATTTCCCTCTTACAAGGTTAGAAAGGAGACTCACCTCGCTTTGAAGATCCATAACCGGCATTTCACGCCCTTCCGAAGACTCTACTTGGTGCACCACGCTCCAAAACTAGCCAACGGCTATGCAAATCCATTAATATATGCTCAATTATTTATTACAATCTAATTTATAGCAATTCCTAACTCCGATCAAAAAGTTGACCAAAACGCCCTCGGGCCCACGTGCCCGGAATCGAAATTTTTTGAAGATAAAGATTACACATAACCTTAGGAACTCAAATATATAATTTACTCCTAATTCCATGCTCAAATTCATGGTGAAATCCAATTTATCAAGTTTTCTAGGTTTTCTTCCAAAAATCCCAACTTCCCCACAATTTTCATGTCAATTCCATGATACAATCTCGTATTTAAATTGGAAATGAGTAGGAGTAACTTACCTTAACCTAGATGACGAAATTCCTTCTTGGAGCCCTCCAAAAATTGCCCCAAGCCATGAAAATATGAGAGAAATGAACTCAACCCCGATTTTTAAACAACCATTCTAACCCCAGCTATTTTCGCTTCTGCGGAAATATTTCCGCTTCTGCGGTTATGCTTTTGCGGACAATCCGCCTCTTCTGCAGATTCCCCTGGGCCTATACTTTTCCGCTTCCGCGACATATCATCTGCAGATGTGGTCCCGCTTCTGCGGAACCCTGACCGCATCTGCGGTCCTCCCTAGGCTGCCCATTCTCGCTTCTGCAATCCACCTTCCGCAGATGCGGTCCCGCCTCTGCAGAACCTTGACCTCATATGCGGTCCACGAGACTTTGACCACAAATCACTTCTGCGGCTCCTTTTTTGCTTCTGTGGGGCCGCTTCTATGGCTACCCAACCACAGAAGCGGAAACACCAGCAACCAGATCCTTCGGCTATTCAAAAATCCCATTTTCGATCCGTTAACCACCCGAGGCCCCGAGGACCTCAACCAAACCTACCAACCAATCCCAAAACACATTGTGGACTTGCTCGAGGCCTCAAATCATATCAAAAAATGCTAAAACAATGAATTACACCCCAATTCAAGCTTTATGAACTTTGAAATTTCAAACTTCTATTTCCGACATTTAAACCTATCAAATCACGTCCGATTGACCTCAAATTTTGCGCACAAGTCATATTCGAATTTCGGACCTACTCCAACTTTCGGAATTGGATTCCGACCTCGATATAAAAAATTATACCTCCGATCAAACTTCTCAAAAACCTTCAAATTTCTATCTTTAGCCAAATGGCTCCAAAATGACCTACGGACCTCCGAATTCACTTCCGATCGCGCTCCCAACTCTCTAGAATCACCATACGGAGCTATTCACAATCTCGAAATCCCAAACGGACATCGATAACACTGAAATACACTTCGAGCCGAACTTATGAAATTTCTTCTAAAATGCTAACTTCCACAATAGGCGCCAAAATGCTCTTGGGTTATCCGAACCCCGAACCGGGCATACGCCCAAGTCCAAATTAATCATACGAACCTGTTGGAACCTTCAGATCCTGATTCTGAGGTTGTTTACTCCAAATCCCAATCCTAATTCATTCTTTCACTTTAAGCTTCTAAAATAAGAATTCTCTTTCCAAATCGACTCTGAACTTCCCGAAATTCAATTCCGACCACGCGTACATATCATAATACCTGAAACGAAGCTGTTCACGGCCTCCGACTACTGAACGGAGTGCTAGGACTCAAAATGAAAGATCGAGTCGTTATACTATAAGGCTTGGATTTATTTTGGAAGAGTTTTTGGAAGATTTTGGCATTTTCATTATAAGCATGTAATGATCCAAAGGTCTATTTTTAGTTCTAGAGATCGAAATTTGATTTTGATACTTCCGGAATTTTGATAATGAATTATATGAGTGATCTGGAAAGTTTGGTCTAATTTCATCAAGTCACGATTGGATTTTTGACGCAAATCATGAGTTAATTATTTAACGAGCGAAATGGATATAGCACTAAGCAAATGTGCTCAGAATTGAGTTTCGATTGAAGGACTATGTTTGTATCATTATTTATGACTCATAGGAACAAGAATCATCGAATTTCGAGTTAGTATGGTAGAGTTAAAGTCCTTTTAGTGAAAATAAATATTGTTGGTGCAGCAGGATCTGGTGCGCACCTTTAGCGACTAGATTTGTCCCTTTTGGCGATGGGAATGGGTCTTTTAGCTACCAGAACATGTTTATTAAAGTTGTTGCATTTTTAGCTCATTTTGACCTTTTTTTTTGTGAAAGAAAACGGCTTGGGGCAATTTTTGAGCAAGAAATCGTGG
Source organism: Nicotiana glauca (assembly GCA_026770625.1). Classification (NCBI taxonomy): domain Eukaryota; kingdom Viridiplantae; phylum Streptophyta; class Magnoliopsida; order Solanales; family Solanaceae; genus Nicotiana; species Nicotiana glauca. The sequence goes on from MU742027.1 coordinate 135,511, forward strand.
GAAATCTTGAGGTAAATCACTTGTGATCATTTCTACTCCATAATATTGAATTATCATCGAATAATCCAACTAGATTACATGTTTTTGAGGTGTAAATTAGGAATTTGGACCTAGGGATTTGAAAATAAGATTTGATGATTTGGAGGCCGAATTGTTATTAGAATTTAGTAATTTTGGTATGGTTGGACTCGTGGTGAGATAAGGAACTCGTTGATGTGAAAATTTTTGAGTTTTGAGAAGTGGGACTGGGGCTCGGGTTTTGCTAATTTCGAGATTTTTGATATTTTTTTATTGTTTTCGCTTGGTCTTTGTTCCCTTAGCATTTTGTGATGTATTCGTTCTGGTTTTGGATAGATTCAACGCGAGTGGAGGCCGATTCGAAGGGCAAAGGCATCGTGGGCTAAAGATATCACCGGTTTGAGGTGAGCAATGATTGTAAATGATATTCTGAGGGTTTGAAACCACGGATTGCACATCGTAGTGTTATATCGAGGTGAGACACGCGCTTGATGATAAGAGTGGGGTCATTTGCCATTGAGGATTGTGACTTGATCCGTCTTGATTGATGCTTTTACCGCGTATTTGATTGAAGCTTATTTGTTATCATCATAATTTGGACTGGTTGCCATATTTGGGCTTCGTGCCAACTATTTGAACCCATCGGGGATTTGTTTCACTGTTTCCTCACTGTTTTGACTTACTATTTGAACTCAGTCATACCGTTTTCCACTGTTCTATAACTCAGCCACTTCTATTCGATTTTAAAACTAAAATGATAGATTTAATGATGTTTCGGGCTGAGAACTACCGTTTTACAAATGCCTGAAGGGCTTATGTGATTTCTGAACTAAATATGGCCGAGGGCCAGTTGTGAGGATACTATAAGATCAGGTTGTGCACCGCAGTAGTGCTATACTGATACTGATGTGAGGCCAAGGGCCTATACTTGATGCCACGAGATGGCTTGATATTGCTCTTAGGTCGTAAGGAGCCCCTCCCGGAGTTTGTATACCCCCGGTGAGCACCGTCGACGATAAACGGATCGGGCTGCACGCCGCAGCAATATGTGGATCGGGCTGCACGCCGCAGTGGTACTAGTATTGTTCTATGTGTTTACTTTATTTCATTTGCCTGCCGTTATCTGTTGTCTGTGCTACTTCATGCAATATCTACCTGATTGCTTGGCATTATCTGATGACTTAGTGTTGTGCCAAGGGGCGGATTTCTGTGCTTATATACACTATTTGTTTGCACTCATTTGCGTGACCGCTGAAAAAGTCATTTTCAAAAGAGGTTTAAACTGAGCTAAGAAGTTTCTCTAAAGATTTCACAGTCTCACTGTTTTCCTCAAAAGGGTTTTGCACTGCTCTATACAGCATGATGATTTGTTATACGTGATTTCTTACTGCTCAGTTCTTATTTACCTTTATTACTCACTGAGTTGGAGTACTCACTTTACTCCCTGCACCTCGTGTGCAGATGCAGGTATTTATCCACTTGTTAGCGTGTTTTGGCTGATCAGAGGCAGAGTTATAGGAGTTAGTGAGGTGACTGCAAGCGTTCGCAGCACCATTTTCTCTCTTTTTTCATTATTCCGATTTTATATATTTTAGACCTTGTAGTTGGATTTACACTCTAATAGATGCTCGTGACTTGTGACACCCCGATTAGGGCTGTGTTGGGTTGTAATTTTGCTAATTAATATCATGAAATCATATTTAATGTAACGACCCGATCGGTTGTTTTGAGCCCTAGAGCTCCATTCAGCAGTCAGAGGCCATGAGCAGCTTCATTTCAGGTATTGTGACTTGTACGCGTGGTCAGAATTGAATTTTGGGAAGTTCAGGGTTGATTTGGAAAGAGGATTTTCATTTCGGAAGCTTAAGTTGAAAGAATAAACTAGGATTGGAATTTTGAGTAAACAACCTCAGAATCAAGATCTAAAGGTTCCAGCAGGTTTGTATGATGATTTTGGACTTGGGCTTAGGCCCGGATCGGGTTTTGGATAATCCGGGAGCGTTTTGGCGCCTATTGTGGAAGTTAGCATTTTGGAACAAATTTCTTAAGTTTGGCTTGAAGTACATTTCAGTTTTATCGATGTCCGTTTGGCATTTCGAGACTGGGGGTAGCTCCGTATGGTGATTCTGGAGTTAGGAGCACGATCAGAAGTGAATTCGTAGGTTAGTAGGTCATTTTGAAGCCATTTGGCTAAAGATAGAAATTTGAAGGTTTTTGAGAAGTTTGATCGGAAGTGGACTTTTAGATATTGGGGTCAGAATTTGATTTCGAAAGTTGGAATAGGTCTATAATGTCAAATATTACTTGTGTGCGAAATTTGAGGTCAATCGGACATGATTTGATAGGTTTAAACATCGGAAATAGAAGTTGGAAAGTTCAAAGTTCATAAAGCTTGGATTGGAGGTCGATTGATTATTTTAGCATTGTTTGATGTGATTTGAGGCCTCGAGCAAGTCCGTAATGTGTTTTGGGACTGGTTGGTATGATTGGTTGGGGTCCCGAGGGCTTCGGGTGGATTCCGGGTGGTTAACGGATTGAAAATGGATTTTTGGAAATAGTTGAGCTGCTGATTGCTCGTATTTCTGCTTCTGCGGAGATGGGACCGCAGAAGCGAGGATGAAGCCGCAGAAGAGGTTGAGCATGAGGGCATCCAGGACCGCAGAAGCGGCCCTTGATCTGCTGATGCGGAACCATAGAAGCAGAGAGGCAGACGCAAAAGCGGAAGAGAGGATTTTGGGGAGGACCGCAGATGCGGTCAAGGTTCTGCATAAGCGGAGCCGCATCTGCGGTAGTCTGGTCGAAAAAGCAAAAATGTGCGGGAGCCCCTTTGTCTGCAAAAGCAGAGATTTGTCCGCAAAAGCGGGACCGCAGAAGCGGTAATAGTTTTGCAGAAGCGGAAATAGCTGGGGCAGAAGCTTTGTTTTAAAATCGGATGTTTGACCATTTCTCTCATTTTCTTCACTTCATGGGGCAATTTTTGGAGAGATTCAAGGAGGAATTTTTTCATCAATGTTAAGGTAAACTACTCCTACTTATTTCCAATTTAAATACTATATTATACCATGGAATTAGACATGAAAATTAGTATAAAAATTAGGGTTTTTGTGGAAAACCTAGAAAATCATATTCTTGAAATTTAGCCATGATTTTGAGTATGGAATTTAGAGAAAATTATATATTTGAGTTCCTAAGGTCATGGGTAATCTTTATCTTCGAGAAATTTTGGATTTCGGGCACGTGGGCGCAAGGGCATTTTTGTCAACTTTTCGATCGGAGTTGGGAATTTCTATAAATTAGATTCTAATGAATAATTGAGCATATATAAATGGATTTGCATGACCGTTGGCTAGTTTTGGAGCGTGGTGCATCAAGTACAATCTTCGGAAGGGCGGGGAATGCCGGTTTTGAGTCTTCGGAGCGAGGTGAGTCTCCTTTCTAATCTTGTGAGGGGGAATTTACCCCATAGGTGAATTAAATTGGCTATGTGCTCCTGTGTGTAGGGGCTACGTATGCACGAGGTGACGAGAGTCCGTGCATAGCTACTATTATGCTATTGTCCGGGTAGTCTAGGACCTAAAAGCATGTTATATTTGAATTAATTGTGAACCCATTGATGGTTTGAATTGCTTAAATCACATTAAATTAAGAAATGGATTTCTAAAAAAAGACTTAAGCTTCGTTTGCTCAAATTATTTAAAGAGAATTGGCCTTACTTGGATAATTTTTTCATGATGACTTCTTGACTGATTGCCTGTCTGTGTGTGTTTATTTTGGAACGAGCCGAACGCCTCGGCAGATTAATAAATGCAACTATAGGCGCGCCATCGACCCTCGGCAAGTGCACATTTATTTCTGTTGGATCGGGTCGTCGCCTCGGTGTGATTTGTGCATGCTTGTGTTGTTGCCTGAACTTAATTAAGTTATCATTGCTCTTTTATGGCCTAAAAATATTTGGATTATATTTAAAGAGAATTTCTGGAAATTTTCCTATGAAAGAATTACGTGTCTACTTGTTTCTTCTATCTGGATTAGAATCATGTTTATAAAATAAATCCACTATTCAATTTATATTAAGAACGAATCATTATTGGACCATTAGAGAGTGTCAAGTTGACCATCCCATCTCTACCCCTTCGGGATTAGGCGGGACACTCACTGAGTACACGTTGATTACGTACTCATACTACACTTCTGTGCATTTTTTGTTGCACAGGTATATATACCTCTAGAAGCCTACTGGGCATAGCAGCCTACTGGGCGTAGCAGCATGGATGACTCTGGGACTAGGTGAGCTACATTGTTCGAGATGACCCGCAGCTAGTGTAGTTCCTTCCAGTATTTTCTTATTATTTATTCCATGTCTACTGTATTTCGGATATATGTTGTATTTTATTTTTCATATCGATAGTTGCTCATGCACTTGTGCCACCGGGTTTCTGGGATGGTTTTCAAAGGAATTGTACTAATCATTTATTGTTTAATTCGAATGGAAGAAATGATTGTTTTTAAATTATGAAAAAATAGAAGGAGAAACCTTGGATTTTCAAAAGTATTAAAAGACGATTAATTGATAATTTAGTTGGCTTGCCTGACAGAGGTGTCCGGCGCCACCACGACCCTTAGTGGATTTTGGGTCGTGATAACATGGTATCAGAGCACTAGGTTCCCGTCGGTCTTACGAGTCATGAGCAAGTCTAGTAGAGTCTCGCGGATCGGTACGAAGATGTCTGTACTTATCCTCGGGAGCATACAGGGCTGCTAGGAGTGCTTCCCTTCTTGATTTCCTTTTTGTGCAGTTCGATTCCTTTTAGGCTTATGCCTTTGATTTCATCCTACTCAATCTTACGCGAGCGCTTGTCATAAATCGAAAGTTGAAGAATTGAAATGGCACTACAAATATGGTGCGGGATGATTCTCCCGGTATAGTTGATGTGACTATTATGGTCGCCTTGTAGAAAGATATTATATTGTTTTAGCTTAGTAACAGAACTTCTAAGAGCCTTTAGGCTAGGCACAGGTTGCCATAATGCTTATGAGCGATTATTCCGCAGTGTTGTTGTAATGGTAGGGTGTTGCCCACGTGTCGGGGCAGTGAATGAATTGAAGGGAGGTTTAATCAGTGTGTAATCAAGGGATTCAGTATTTCATTCTCGGCAGGGGAAAGTCAAACGAACTGAGTATGGTCAGAAGTGGGCTGGTGGAAGTAATGAAACGTGGTAATTGCAAACATGGTGGAGTTCTCCTCTACATTAGGGTGCTGTTGTCCTAATTGGACGTACTAAGTTTGTCGATGTTATAATCTGCTACAATTCGCCTTTATGGCAGGATATTGTGAATTAGTATTGGAGTTACGACTGTCAGATATCGCATGGTGCGGTGGTTTAGGATAGAATCAGTATTTCAAATGTTAACGGTTTGAGAAAGACGACCTTCAAAAAAGTTTAAAGCCAGTAACAAATTGTGGATTCAAGTTCCAGGAAGATACATTTTATTAAGGCAACAACTGAGCAGCAAAAGTATGAGGAAGGACATGTGGGAGGTGTCAGGCGGTGTTTAAAATTTCTAAAAGGCCAAGTATGAGAAGCAAGGTCGAGTGACCGATTAAGTAGATGAGTTCCGCCAAAGTGGGAGAGTGGGGGGTGTTGCATATGGGCTTGGTAGTAGGAAAACTACGCGCCTTAAGGAGAGTTTGGATCGAATTGGGGATTTTAATGATTGGTGATCGAAGTCTGCGTGTATGATTTGAAGTATGGGCTATTATGCGGCAAAAGATTGATATGGCGAAAATGAGCTGCTTGAAATGAAGGAGGGTGTAGTATAACCCTGAATTGGAAGGATGTTGCCGCACATTTAATTGATGTCCGCGATGAGCGAATGGACTTGTGCAGCTGGAAGGTGAGCTCGTACTCAGGATGGGCTATTAGTGTCATAGTGAATGTACCCCGTGCAGCGGCGTGGGAAGATGTCGGGAGGTAATTCCACTAGGTGGGATATTCCCCGTGAGCAGATTAGCGGTCGCATGGTTGGAGAAGCTTTTGCAAGGAATTATATTGGTTGTTCAACAAAGAGATCGGTCGTGCGAATGTGGATGATGTCTCAGAATATGAAAGATGGGGATGTGTAGGAAGATTCTGAGAAATTTTGATAACTTATGGCGCGAGGTTATGTCAATAAGAGGTAAAAAGGTCGGGCGAACTCAAGAATGGTGAAATGATGGCTTCAATCTAAGTGGGAGAGTTCACCACCTATGATTGGGCTGTATGATTAACTACTTGCGTGATTTCTAGTTATTAGCATGTTGATGGATTAATTCAGCTACGAGAAAAGACCATAAGTAGTACATTGAGCGGAGTAATTATTAAGGATGTGCTATGGTTAGCCTTATGGGCTCATGTTCGAACTTGGGAAAAGATTCAGAATTTATGCCTTGTATAGAAGCGGGTTTAAAGGGGAGTGGTTCTGCCAGGTGCTTCGTCGAGAGGGTATTAATGTGCTAGAAGATTTATGGAGTGAATTATATTCGGGACCAAGTCAGAGCAGGTGTCTCTCAATAATGGTCCTAGTGAATTCAGAAGTTAAAGTGTGGTGCCCAATGATTTCGAGCCTATAAGTACAGTTAAGAATCAAGCTTTGTAGTAGCTTATGAGAGGGTGCCCATGATGTTCTATGATATTTTGACTTGTGGCGTAGCATTTGACTGATATGGAATAGTTCGTGGGAATGGAGACAGCCTGGTCTCGTGATTCAAGGTCACTCGGGGCGAGTATAGATGGAGTATGTTATGTGTTAAATGGAGTTAGTCTTATTTTTACGGCAAGCAAGGAGGAATTGGAAGGAGGTAAATTGATTTGCCATAGTTGAATTTGCATATTGGGGCCAGTGATCAGTTCGGTCCGCAAGATCAAGTTATGTATATGATTTGTGGAGGTACGTGTGAGGCCTGTCGGCCGCCGTGATTGATGATTTATCAGGGGCATTCTTCTGTTGTGGCTTGTTAAGTGGAAGCGGATTCCGGAAGGGCTATGGTGGCTTGGACCACTACTTGCAGATTTGTATATTCTACAGTTATGGGAATTTACCTGTCTGTTGCTATGATTCTCCTGAAGTGAGTTAAGTGCAAAGTTGTTATATGATGAAGTGTTAAAATATTAATGATTTCGGAGTTACAACAAAAATCGTGTCCTATCGCATGTTGGCACATTGGGTGCAGTGAGTAGCATGGAAATTCGAAGTGAGGATCGAGGTTGCAGTTTGGTGCTGGTAAGAATGTCATGAGCTCGGATGAACAAGAGAAGGGTGGAAGGTTTAAAGTAAGTTGGTATTGTATTCAGCGTCACCTGAGATCGATGTGTTGTGAAAGAGGCTTTGCATCCTGGTTAAGGATTCATAATCGCTTTTCAGCATTAGTGCGGAGCCGTTATATTTCAAAAGAATAGTGTATATTGGAATCATGGGGTAACGCGTGGGATAGGAAAGGCAATTCCAGGTCCGCTTGACTGGGGTCCTCCGGTTGAGCGCCGGTCGTGTCCCTCGGTTTTGGGGCGTGACA
>MU742027.1:150554-213263 GCA_026770625.1 Nicotiana glauca
CCTAGTATTCATAGAGGCTCCGTAGACACAATGTGGGTGGTGTATAAAAGTATTTTGGGTGGTAACTGTGCGGTTCGGAATCGTGGTCCACGTTGGTAAATTTTGTATGTATTTTTGTAAGTACTTGGTATCAAATGTTGGAATTGATAAAAAGTAGAAATGAACTCAAGTTGTAAGTATATGCTAAATTCTTTAATTTATATTTCAAAAGAATAGTGTATATTGGAATCATGGGGTAACGCGTGGGATAGGAAAGGCAATTCCAGGTCCGCTTGACTGGGGTCCTCCGGTTGAGCGCCGGTCGTGTCCCTCGATTTTGGGGCGTGACAGTAATGATTTTTTTTCTTCTAAATAGGATCAATGGAAGTTCTTGACTAGTTGAGTACGTAGACGTTCATGGTTCAGAAGGGAGGTGAAGTCCTCATGTTACCTTAGGATGATATGGTATATGCGATATGTTGTGAATGATTGAGATTTGCACATGTAAGGTTACGGTTAAGTTCTGAATGGGAATTTATAACATTCTTAGGCGGTACGGGCAACTTTAGGTAATTAGAGAAATGAGCTTCAAATGATTAGGGTGAATGATCATTGATGATTAAGGAAATTGTATTTCTAATCATAGTGATTTGTAGAGGGTATATGTTTCAGAAAAAGGCCAATATGATTAAGTTTATGGCACTTCAATAGTATTGCGGCACTTTAAGGCTATATCGACTGCTGATATTCGTGTTGCTTGTATGGCACATGGAAATTTTAGAGTATTTATCGTGGGATGATTGGGTATTAAAGGTTTGCATGTATTCGCACGGTGGAAACTGGGATTAGGTATAATGATTTGTGTGCCATATGGAGTTGGAGACTGGGAGTTCTCATGTACATATTAGGTTATGATTGTGAATCGTGTGTATCGGCACCGTTTAGTGGCTATCGGGATTTGGATGCTCGAGTGGATTTTTATTTGCTGGTATGTTATATTTTGGATGTGATGTTGGAATTCAGACCGGTTGTCTTAGTGTTGGGTAATTTTGAACTATTGCACTAGGGGTTACGCCGAAAGTGTCACAGGTTGAGTGACGAAGTACGTTGGATTATGTTGTAGCAGAGTGGTTTATATTTCTAATACCCAGCAGATAACTGGGAAGGATTTCTCTTCTTAATTGGGCTATCATGATAGACGCCAGCGCAAAGGTTTCTACCATTGATTCAGTTTCGGTGTTGAGGGACTTTTCGGATATGTTTCTTGTGGCTAGGCATGTCGCCGGGTGAGATTATTGATTTCGTTATTAATTTGGTGTCGGGCATCGGATCGTATGGCTCCGGTAGGAGTTGTAGTAGTGGAAGTCGAGCGGTATGAGCAATTGGGTGTTTCTCGGTGAGTAACGTACCAATTATGTTCTATCAGGTTTGCATGGTGTGCGTTATTTGTTTCATCGTGGGTGTAATGATTTTCTTTGGCTCCAGACATCAATTGAGCATGGTTGTTGATTTCAAGCATAGTGACTAGAGGTGTTCCATGTGGAGTAGTATTTGGATAGGATCGCGCGTTGCGGCAAATCTGTGTGGAAACATGACCTTGCGGGTCAAATTTGTGTGTCCATTTTCTATGATATGAGACATGGTCTCAGCCTTGTGTTGTGGCAGGACTGGTGAGTTTGAGTACAACTCTCTCAGTTGAGTCATTTTCATGATTCGAGTATGTTCGGACTGTTTCTTATTGGTGCGCGTATTATGCAAGTTGTGGCTTAGGCATGTATTGATGTGTCATATCACCAGAGTGGTGTGTTGGGTTCAAAGTGATTGTTGTCATTAATGAATATGAACGGATTTGATTTCAGCATGTTTGATGGGTAAATATCGAGGTTCGGTTCAAAATTCGTTATGGTAATTACCAGAGGAGAAATGACCTCATGAATGGTTGATCTGAGCAATGATTATGGTTTATTGCGTGTTTCAATTACCGTTGGCAATATATGAAAGTGTAGGAATGAGACCTTGGCTAATAAGAGATTTCTATCGGTGTTTGGCTGTTGTGGGCAGCTGCTGTGAATGGAAGTTATCGCTGTATGTGTTTGAGTTATTGGTATATCATATAATTGCACCCGAGGTTGCAAGCATGGTTTATTACAGTTGGTTCAGACTTATTCTGAATATAGGTGTGAGGTTTTGATCTTGTGTATGATTCCGAAAAGTGAAAGGTGGTTCTACGATTTATGAGCTAGATTCGATTGTGTGATTTTAGTTAAAATGTGTTACTGTACCCATGTGAGATAGGGTGATATGGGATCACCCCCGAGTTTATGCTTAATAAGGTCATTCAGATTTTGGTTGGCTTCTAGGACAACTGGGTGCACTAGAGGACGATCGTTTGTTTAAGTTGGGGAGGATGTGACGACCCAACCCGTCGGCTCATGAGTTACCGCCTCGTTTTCCCCATTTCCTATTTCTTTATGATTTATTATCAGTGTTGGGTGTGAATGAGTTGATTTGGATTGGTTTTAGTAGGAAATAAGACACTTAGTCTATTTAAGGAAGGTTTGTTTTGGAAAAGTCAACTGGACGTTGACTTATGTGTTAGAGGGCTCAAATTTGAACTCCGATGATTTGGTTACCTTCGGGGGATGATTTGTGACTTAGGATTATGATCGGAAGTGATTTTGGAGGTCCGGTGTAGAATTAGGCTTGAATTGGCAAAGTTAGTATTTTGGCGAATTCCGGTTGATAGGTGAGATTTTGATCCGAGAGTCGGAATGAAATTCTAAGAGTTTATATAGCTTCGTTAGGTGATTTGGGATATATGTGCAAAATTTCAGGTCATTCGGACGTGGTTTGGTCGGGTTTTTGATCGAAAGTGTATTTCGGAAGTTTTTAGAAATTAGGCTTGAATTTGATGAGTTTTGGGTAATTTGATGTTATTTGAGGTGTTTTGATGATTGGAACAGGTTTGAATAATGTTATGAATTATGTTGGCATGTTTGGTCGGGGTCCCATGAGGTTCGGATAAGTTTTGGAAGATTTTTGCCGTTTGAGCATAAACATGTAATGATCTAAAGGTCCATTTTTAGTTCTAGAGATCGAAATTTTATTTCGAGATTTCCAGAATTTAAATAATGAATTATAGGAGTGATATGGAAAGTTTGGTCTAATTTTATCAAGTCGCGATTGGATTTTTGACACGAAATATGAGTTAATTTTTAACGGGAAAATGGGTATTGAACTGAGCAAAAGAGCTCCGAATTGAGTTTCAACTAAAGGTCTATGTTCATACTATTATTTTTGACTCATAGGAACAAGAATCATCGAATTCCGAGTTCGTATGATGGAGTTAGAGCCATTTTAGTGAAAAGAAAAGTGCTACAATTTCTTTGGTAGCTGCTGTATTTTTTAGAAGTGTGAACAGTAACCCCGTGCGTGAACAGTAACCGCGCGGGTGTACAGTAACTGTGCGCGTGAACAGTAACCGCACACATGAACAGTACTTCCGAAAAAAATTCTGGGCAGTGAGTTTATAAAACACTTCATCCGCGATTTTGGATCATTTTTCCTCCATGGTTGATCATTTTGAGAGCTTCTTGGTGGAGATTAAAGAGGGATTCAAGGGGGAACGACTTGAGGTAAGTTTCTTGGACTTAGAACTCATTTTTATTGTGAATCCCACCTAGAGATTCATGAAATATAAGCCTAAAAATTAAGAACTAGGGCTTGAATTTTGCTACCAAACAATTAGGATTTGATGGGTCATTTGAACTCGGATTTGGGAGTTCTTAGTATGTATAGACTCGTGGCGAGACAAGGAATCCGGTGATGGTAATTTTTTAAGTTTCGAGACGTGGGCCCGGGGCTCGAATTTTTTCAAATTCATGAATTTTGATATTTTTCGATTGCTTTCGATTGGGTATTGTCTCTTTAGCATAATGCGACATGTTCATTGTGATTTTGGGCAGATTTGTCGCACGAGGAGGCTAATTTGAAAGGCAAGGGCATAGCGAGCTAGACTTTGACCGTTTTGAGGTGATTAATTGATGTAAATGATGTCCTGAGGGTTTGAAACCCCGAAATTTCACATCATAACGCTATATTGAGGTGACTTGCACGCCAGATAACGGGCGTGGGGTAGAGCACCGTTGGGGATTGTGACTTAGTCCGTCCCGAGAGATGTTTTTACCATATTTTCTACTTGAACTAAATTGAGAATCATCCTTACTTGGATTTAATTGTTACATTTGGACTTCTTGCTAATTATTTGAATCCTTCAGGGATTGATATCATTGCTTTCACATACTTTGCTTATCATTTGATCTCAGTCCAAGGTTTTAAATACTGTTTTGCAAACTCAGCCATCTTCCTAAGATTTGAAAACTTAAATGATATTTCTAAATGATAATTTTGGGCTAAGAACCACTGTTTTATAAATGCCGAAGGGTCTTACGATAGTTTTTGGACTGAGCATGGATCGGGCTGCGCGCCGCTGCTGTATTACATTGATATTGAGTCCAAGAGCCTGGTTGAGTACATTGATATTGAGGCCGAGAGCGTGGTTGATTATACTGATATTGATATGAGGCCGAGAGCCTAGATTTGATGCCATGAGATGGCTTGATATTATGCTTGGGCTGTAGGAGCCCCTCCGGAGTCTGCACACACCCCCAGTGAGCGCCATCGACGATAAATAAATGGATGGCTCGGGCTGCATGCCGCAGTAGGTATCGAAGTGTACCATCATATGCATTGCATTGCACTCATGCATTTATTCTTTATCTGTTATACCTGCCTCAGTATTTGTACTCTGATTTCATTGACTTGTTGCTTCAGTATTTGATGTTCTACACAGCCAGTTATAGTTTACCTTGTATTTTCCATGATTTCTTATCCTCAACCTTTATTTATGTTTATTACTCACTGGGTCGGAGTACTCACATTACTCCCTGCACCTTGTGTACAGATCTAGGTACACCACAGGCTGAGTAAGGATTTATTTAGCTGAGCAACAGTATCCGGGAGTATCGAGGTAGCTGTATGGCGTTCGCAGCCTTGATCTTTTACATCTATCTTTATCCTTTTATTCCGCATTTTTCCTAGACAGACTTTTAATATGTGGATATTCTGTATTAGAGGCTCATGTTCGTGACACCAGACTCTATTGGGCTATGTTGTGGTATTCTAATTGAACTTCCGCAGATTTTATTATTATTTATAAACTTGAAAGTAAAGACTTAGTAAATATCCCTGTGTTATTTATCTATAATCTAAGTAAGAAATTGGGATAATATTATTGAATGGTCGGGCTTGCCTAGCAGTGTGTTGGGCGTCATCATGACCGGGTTTGGGATCGTGACAACATGGTGGGTTGTAGTTTGAGTAGGTTTTAGGTAGATGAATGATAAATGCTATGGGAAATAATTCGACCCATTTTTCATTAGCAAATATTTTTTCTAATCTTTCCATTATACGGTCACTGCAAAAATTTTCGGTGGTTAGACCACGTATATTTACAGCCCTTAAAATCCACATCCATTAGTTTGCAATAATTGATTTTTGACCAGATTTTTGCAACTCGTTTTCTGTTAATAGGGTTGCCTCCACATTTTTCATTAGCTACTAACACATCATTAAAGTTCCCCCTAGTAACCAAGCATCTTTGTAATTGTCAAAAATATTGGAAATATTAACCCACATATTATTACTATTTGAGATGATTGTGCTAGCATATATAGAGAAAAATAACCAAGTATGGCGAATAAGGGGTAACTCGATCAGAGCATTAATCTTATTGTTTCTTTTGTCAAAGTTGTTGAAGTTCACTAAGCTTTTATCCCAAAGAACTACCATGCCACCTGAGTGTCTCTCGGCTGGGACTTCAATCATGTCCGGAAAACCAAATTCGTTCATTAAGCTACCATGATTTGTCATCCTAGTCTCTAGTAAAGTTACCATGCATGGGTGGTGAGTGGTTATAAGCTTATGAAAATTCCTTCTAAACTCTTCATTTTTTCCTCCCCTAATGTTCTATATAATAAAATTCTTAGCACGATTCATGGCATGGGGTTAGGGTTGAAGAGGGCCATTCATTCGACTCTCCTTGGGGGGAATACTGAGTTCCTCCTTAACGATGGAACCAGGATCATTGCTAGTTTCCCCATAGTTGGATCATGTGGTGGACTTTTGTCCATAGTGCACTTGAACAATGAAGCAGGACAAGCTAGAATGAACCTTTTCTCCCGCATCTACTTGAATAGATAGACTTTTACTTCCTCTAGGTTTGTGGATTCTACAAAAAGTTCCCCCACTAAGTTGATTTCCTCTTCTATTCCCTCCTTCACCGAATTTCCCATGTTTTGGTACATTTGAGGTTAAGGAACTTGCTGGTCCATTGGCCCTAGGTTCACTGGGATTTGAGGTTGCATGTTTTTCAAAAAAGGATCCCAATTCATTAGGATTTATTATGGGAAGGAATTATTTTGGTTGGACGAGTGTGTGTCGGCATGCATTTGAGAATTGTAGCTTAATTGGTGGTTTGTGTTAATGGAGCTGTTTAGCATCTCATAGTCATAGGTAGCTTGGGAGGAAATTGTAACACTGCTCAAATCTATAAAAATTTTAAGACACGCTAAATATAGAATTTAATATTTTTTTCCTTAAATTAAACTCCGATTACGAATTTAAATCCCTGTGATTAACTTTTGAGTTACCTCTCTGTTTATAAATAATTGAATATACAATTGAAAAAATATTAATAATTTTAATATTATTAAATATTAAAAGTAGTATAATTAAATACTAGTTAAGTGAAAAAAAAAGGAAAACAAAACAAAAATAAGAAGCATGTGCCTTAGCCCATAAAGGGTTGTGGAACGTTGAGAAAAAACTTATATACGAAACAGAACGCTATTATGTTCATGCAGCAAATGCAGGCAACGAAAATGTTTTAGTGTTCTTTACAAACCATTAATTCTTGAACTCAGGTATATAAATTTCTTATTGTTAATTATCCTACAGTAGTAGTAGGTAAGAATTGAATAGTTAACTCCCTTTTTTTCTGTATCAACATTAAATTTCATGGTTAGGTGTGAAAGTTTAAATTTAATTAAAATGCACTGGCTGTTGCAGAATCAATTGTTTGACGGGTATAAATTGGACTGGGGCCTACGTATTGGCTCGAAGAGTTTTGAGGTGATTTGATATGGCCCTTTACTAAAGTGGTTTAACTCAAAAAAACACGCATATAAGGTGTTTGATGAATTGCTTAAAAGAGTTAATATGTACTTAATTGAAGCGAGTGAGTACCTATTAACATAGACTTGTTCTAGCTAAAGTTTAGATGAGTTATTATGATATATGTGCATAAAATTTCAGATTTTTTGTGTTATTCTTCTTTGCCATTTTCATGTTGAAATTAATGAAGAACCAAGAATCTTTAGAAATAATTTTGACTGTATATTTCACTCTTATGGCATGCCTTACATTTAAGGATACCAACATGAGTATGTATAGGATGTTCCAAAAAAGATTTAGACTTGAAAAAGTCACAAGAAGAAGTTTTAGAAAGAAAAGATTTTTGGGAGTATCCTTTATTCTGAGATGGGGTTATCGTCCAGGCCGAGGATCCTGACAAGGCGTTGACTTCCTGAAACTACTTGTGCCAAAGCAGGGAGCACACTAGCCGAGGATCTCGTTGTTGATAATTTACTTAGCCAAGCTAAGGCATTGAGCGTTGAGAACCATGAAGAGAGTGGCACCTCGTGGATTGTGCCTATTCGATCAGGTTAGGATCGAATCTATGTCGATCATACGGTGACTAAGAATGAAATAGGTCAGGATAGTTCGAACTCCAAAAGTATAAAGTGAAGTATTTTTGATAAGAAAGAAAAAGAAAAGAATTTCTTTTAGAATATTCATAAAATGTTATTATGAAATTATTTTAGAATTGTTCTTATAAGCTTTTTGTTTTACATTCATTTAGAATCTTTGATCATAATATATATGTTATTAAAGTTTTGTCTCCTGTCGTTGAGACTCAGTACGTACAATGGATGGTATTGACGTTATATTTTAGGAACCTACGTTGGTCGGTGGTACAACATAGGAACCGGTTTTGCAGGCGAGTAGGCTACGAGTTAGGACCTCCCTCTCTTCCAGTGCCATTCGTGAGCTTCGATTTTATTCGTGGAGTATTCCTTAGATTCATCTTTATTTAGTTATTTCCTTGTTTACATGGAGAATTAGCCAGGTAATCTCATGTCCTGAACAGTGCATCAATTTATCAGTAGAGGTGGGTTAAGATTCAAATATTTTATGGAGTCCTAGGTTTCTATGAAGTCATGTTAGTAGCGTCTTATTTATGGGTATGAAGTGCGTCATACTTATAAACAGGAGGCTACAAGCATTTAGGAAAAGTCTCATTTTTCATATTTTTAGATTGTGCAGTAGATCCTACCTCTAAGAAATTATCCAATGTATTCGATTCTCCAAAACTCACAGAAATGATTCGTACTCACAACTCTGACACCGACAGTCAGGATGTTGCTCAAGAAACTATTGCTACTATTGTCTCTCAGGTAGAATAAGAAGTCTTCAAAATCATAAATGGAAGAGTAAGTCCACAAAGGGGGTTCAAGTACCCCGGGTTGAATATGAAGAAGGGGTGGAGCATGATGATCTAGTACTTAGCATCTAGTGCCACCCACAACAACAGCTCAGGCTCAGGCAACTATATCTCCAGAGGTGGGTCAGATGTTTAATGTTGTCAACAGTGGAATGGAGATGTTTAAAGCCTTCATGGCCAACAAGAATAAGAGAATAGATGAGGTTCCATGCCAATCAAATAGACAGAATAATTCCGAGTCCTCAAGAGTGAATGATATTTTGAAGTTGAGTCCTCCATTTTTTCATGGTTCCGTAGCTGATGAAGATCCAGTGTTGTGGCTGGAGGGTGTCAAGAAAGCCCTCCGATCAGTAAGGCATTTGATGATGAAGCTGTGGAGATGGCTTCTTACCAGCTAAGAGATGTGGCTGGCGCTTGGTTTGAGACGTAGGAAAAGGAAAGAGATGAAGATGATGGTTTGTCTACGTGGGAAGAGTTTGAAAAGTCCTTCATGGCTAACTTTATCCCGTAAGAGGATAGGGAAGCTAAGGCTATAGAGTTCGAACAACTCAAGCAAGAGAATAAAAGTGTGCAACAGTACTATATGGAATTCATAAGGTTGGCTAAGCATGATCCTCACTTGGTTAAGATAGAAAAAGCAAAGATTCGCAGGTTTATTGGCGATTTATCTTGCCACATTAAGGATATAACATCAGTCGTAGTAGTAATGACAGTTTTCTCCTCTGTTGTGAGATTCGCTAAGCACTTAGAAAAAGACAGACAACAAAGAAGAGAAGAAAAAAAGCAAAATAAGAAAGCCCGGATAGCATGCAAGGTTAATGGTACATCCAGCAAAGGTGGAAGGGGTTCATCCAATAAGGAGTCATTAAAACTAGCCCAGTCCAGTCATCAGTCAGGTGGTGGGTCTTCCTTCTGGTGTACTCAAAGTTATGGAAACCAAACTTGCTAGAATCAGAATATTAGGACATCGTCCTCACATAGCTGTCGATACCCCCTTTTTCTCGCAAAATCAGGTTTATAATATTTGGGCGGACAACTCGTTTTCTTTTGGGAATTACGTTTGAATTGAAGAGTCGCCACCTAATGATTAAGTGCATTGGGATACTAAGAAGAACATTGATTTAGAAAACCAGAGACTGGGTAAGGGCTTGAAATTATCCCGAGGGAAAGGTGTTAGGCATCATTCAGGATCCACTAGTGTGGTTCCCGGCCATACTATAATTGTGACTTTAAGTGCAAACAACAAATAGACAAATAAGAGTTACAAATATGAGGGGGTTTTCACATAATTGTTGTGAAATATTACAGTTAAACGAAGTTGGAGAAGTTGAAATTTGAGGGAAGAAGCAGTTTTAGAGATTTTGAATAAACGAGTAAAAAGAGGAAATCTTCACATAGCTGTTACAAATTAAAAGTAATTAAAAGCTGAAGTTTGAGAAAAGCGGTTGAAATTCTGAAATAAAGTAAACAAATAAGGGAAGGGGTCCTAGGCTTATGCATAATATGGATCACCCCACACAATACCCGATAACCATTTATACACGTGGTGTTATCGCGTGGTCATCATATCCATATCTACCCTTTCCCACCCTGTTAAGGTATTAAATGCGGAATGGTCTCGTTTTACTTATTTCATGCTATTACCAGTCCCAAATCATATCAGCCCCGGAGGCATTTGGAGACTACTAGTCCTAAAGGGAAGGGAGATTTGGGATTTTGTGGTTTAAAAGGATAAAATTCTAAGGCGACAATCAAAACATGTAGAGCAGATATGGGGGAAACACATAACAATTAAAGGCTCAAACAGGCCTCCTCAATTTAAAGACAGATTGTCTTGGCATGTCTTGCACAAACTGGTTATGGTCTTAATTAAACTTAAAGGAAACGTGAGGCGGACTGATTTATTATATATTTGAGATAAGAAACTCGATTCAGACCTGCCTGCTAGTTAGAATTTAATGAAGTTTGATTCCATTAACTAATTCACCTTATGGCTTGCCTCGGTGAAACCTATAAGCATGATATCTAACAATGCAGGAGTGTACTAATTTTTAAAGAAGAAGACTTCTTGGTTACAAAAGGCATAAGTTCTGTAGATATTAAGCAATGATATTTACTGATTTTAGACTTATAGGCAAAATAGACGATTCAGATTTAGTTGATAGCTTCTATAGGCATGCTTTCTAGGTGCTAAATGATTTTAAAATGTTTTCAGTCGAAATAAAAGTGCAGAAGTCCTATAGGCATGGTGTCTAGAATGTTGTTTGTTATTCAAACCTATAAATGTGTTTGCCTAGTGATAGATGCATATGCAAAATTCAGGAAGTCCTATAGCCATGTTATCTATGTGATATGTAGAAACATGAAAACCTACATACCTGGTTTCTATATGAAATGCAGAAAGTTATAGACATGGTTCTTATAAATGCAAAAGTGTATAAACTTATAGACATAGTTTCTATATGAAAATACAAAACCTATAAACAGGATTTCTATATGAAATGCAGAACTGAAGGCAAGATATGATTCCGTAAGTATATTAAGTTCCTATAAACATGATATCTACCCCTTTTGCATGCATGATGTACCCTCCCACTAAAAGCCCCAATAGTTATTACAGCCCAGAATTGAATAAGAAAAAGAAGTAAAATTACATCAGAAAAACTAACAAATTTCAACCAAGGAGAGCCTGATTCAGTATTCTGTCTACAGCATAAAGTAAACCAACCCCAAAGATTCGATTTCCAAAGCCTTTCTCTTATTTGGGATGTATCAGAGTTCCTTAAGAGTATCAAGTAGACTACGGGCAGTGCTTACACCCAAATACATTGCAGAATTGAATTATAGTGCTGTGTGAAAGGGTCAGCCCTCAAATATCCAAGTTCAGAGGGAACTCAAGATCCCAAAGCAAGGCTCATAGGAGGGGGGCAGAACTTAGAAGCTAGGAGAGAGTGTAAGTGTAATAGAGGGGATCCTGGGGAAAGCCAAGACAGGCTGGTGGTCATATCCAGCAATTGGAGGTGCTGGCACACCCCAACCATCCTGTTAGCCACGTTGTTTGGGAGTTAGGATCCCTTAAAGGATCAAGTCCAGACATGAGTGACAATTTGGATGTTGCCATGCTCTGAACTTTAACTCAAACACATAGAGGGGAATAGGGGTACAGGGATTCACATCAGAAACAAATGCAAAGAGAATCAACATACATATTTAACACTGAGCATAGACAGCAAAATAGACAGGATCATAGAAGCTGTAAAATAAACACATTGGGATGAGGCTGAAAACTAAATTAGAACATACCAGTTTTAGGGAGAACAAGAGAAAGAAAGCAGTACTCTTGTAAAGCCAAATTGCAAGTAAAATAGTCAGGATGCTATGATTAGAAAACTATGATACTTGAGTGGTGTAAAGTATTAAATTGAAAAGCTGTATAATTGAAAGTGTCTGAAAAGTGTCGAATTCAAGGTGTGTGAAAGTATTGAATTGTAAGTTGTTTGATCGTGTTCGGTCTTTTTTTGGTGTTAAATAAGGCCATGTATTTATAGTGTATAAAGCAAGCGTAAATAGGTAAGTAAATAGTTTGGAAATCAATTTTACAAGGTTTACCTTTAATTAAGGGATTCTAATTTCAAACGGGTAAAAATAATTAAGGAAAGAGACCAATAAAATACCATTTCAAAGCAGTACAAGAGGGGTAAATACATAGAGTTATATTTAAGGAAAAGTAATGACAACACACGGTTTTTGCAAATAAGGAAAGAAAATAATTTAAACAGCCAGTAAATCCCAAGGTTTGAATTTGGTATGGTTGAATCCATTCAGAAAAGATGGAGAATGGTTTTACTTAAGGAAAAATCAGCAACAATCAATCAAACCTAAATAAAAGGATTCTGAATCAATCATAATTTGGAAAACCTTTTCGAAAGAAAGAATTCATCACACATATAAAAACATACAGCCAAGCTCAAGCACGAAGAACTGTCATACCAATCAATAGAAGAGTCTAGCATAGAAAAGTTCAGAGTTATAAACAAAGAAGTCCAAGCTCAGTTTATAGACTCAGAATGAGTCTGAGAGAGTCCAGGGTTCCCAAACTAGAACCCTAGTCAAAAAACAAGATCAAAACTCGCAAAAACCACAAATCCTAGGGTTTCCAACTCTTATCAGATACAGAGACAAGAAGATAAATAATTGAAACATGCTCAGAGGTCTCTTTCAAAGACTTATGAGAAAACAACAGTTACAATAGCAAGTTTGAAACAACAAAGTGAAGAAACTGATTTGGAGCATAGTAAGGGTAGAAAGAACATGTTTAAGAAAAACCTGGGACTTAAACAAGTGCAGAAGAGAGAAGAGGTAGTATAACACTTAAAAAGATAGTAGACGAACATGTTTAAAGATAACTCAAACAAGGTCCAGTAAAAAAAGGTAAACAAAGAACTTAAGAACTCAGTAGGAGATACATACAGTAAGAGAACACAAAATACCTGAAAAGTATATAAACAAGACATATAGGAAAATACAGTAGGACGAACATGTAAGCATGCATGGTGCAGAAACACAGTAGAAAGACAAGGCACAGAAGAACATATATAGTAGAAAAACGTAAGAAAGTAGTAGAAACACATGCGTGACAAATATACACAAAGAAAAAGGAAAAGAAAAGTTGGAGAAAACATTTTGAGTTTTTTAGAAACCCTAAATCGAAGAGAAGTAATTTTCGAAAGAAAAAAGTGGGGAAAATGTTTTAGAACTCAAGTAGAGCACGGGCATAAAATAGATTTAATAAAACAAATAGAGAAAACCTCAAATAGCTAGGGTTTTAGGGGAACCCTAGAATGAGAAAGGCTTGGAAAAGGTCTGATCTAAGTCGGCTAAGTCAGAACCAGGCTCGAAATGCTTTGGATACACTGGAGCTAGGCCGGAGAAGCCATAGAACCTTGAATCAGAGAAGATCTGAGTGGATACCCTCGAGGTCAGAACTCAAAACTTCGAACACCAAGCGTTTAAGAGTGGATGGAGGTGAGTATAGGCCATCCATGGCCTGAGAGGCCATGGATTCCGGTGGGATTGAGGTTGAAAATAGTGAGAAAGGCTAGGGTTTCAAGAACCTTCGAGAGAGTGTGAGAGAGGAAAATAATTCAGGGGCAGCTGATAGAGTGAAATGAGTTAGGATTGGCGGTTTGGGGGAATTAAAATGGTAAGGGGAGATCCTGGCCGTTGATCAGATTGATCAACGGCCTGGATTAAAAAAGGCTAGGGTCAGGTAGTTAAATAGGTTAAGGGTATGAAATTGGGCTGGCCCATTTGGGACTCAAAATTGGGTAAATTATGGGGGGGAGGGGCTCAATGTGGCTATAATCGAAATGTACTGGGGCTACAATTGAAACAAAATAAGGCTAAAATTTTAAATAGCTAGTTTTTCCCCTTTTATTTTATAAAAATAGTAAAAATAATTTTGAAAGCAAATTAAATGTACTAGATAAGTTAATAATATATGAATATTAATTTAAAAATATTGGAACCAATTTCATAATTATAAAATGCTATTAATTATCAAAATAGGCTAAAATTGTAATTATATGCAATTTGACTTTTAAAATACCAAATAAATTTGTAAAAATGTATAAAAATTACCCTAGATATATTTTGGTATAAATATGAGAATAAAATAAGTTATTTACAAAGATGATAATTTTAGGAAAATTTATTGGTTTTTGTACTGCTAAAATGGGCAATAAATTAATTTAAAAATCTTTAAAAATTAGGAAAAATACTAAACACTTGGGCATACTTATATATGAATATATATGGTATTTTGGAAGTATTTTGCATAAAAAAATATACAGAGAAAAATTGAGTATCAACAGCTGCCCCTCTTTACCCGGGAAGGATGGAAGAGTTGTCGGGTAAAGATATGATGGCCAATTTTGACCGAACAAAATGGTTTGAAGAAATTGACCGTTCTCTAGTTCCTGACCTATCTACATATCCCTACCCTTACATGAATCAGGCCATATGTATCCGTCGGCGGAGTATGCGAATGGAGATATTTCAAGAACGGACGCGATATTTTGGTTGGGATGGGCGGTTAAGAGTCTAGTAGGGCTGCGAGAACAGGAGCGGGATTGCTCCTGCCGAGATGGCCATTCCTTGTTTGTTTACCTACAAATAAATAATACACGCATATATTGTGCATAAATTTAAATATGATGCAAGTTCCCGTCGGACCATGAATGTTGTCTTTGGACGGTTAGGATGACGTCCTCGGACTATTATGTCCTGGGCCATGAAGCATATAATAAAGGATTCGTAGGCTATTAAATGATTCTCTCAGGCTATGATAATGATGCCTTTGAGCGATGATGCCTTTGAATAATGATATGCAATAGATAAAAGGAGGGTCCTCAAGCCATGGCGTGGCATTCTCGGGCTATGAAGATGGTGCGTCCGAATAATGACGCCCTTGGACAGTTTGCCGATCTTTCAGCCCATGCAATGCAATAGGTGGAAATCTTTCAGCCCATGAGAGCGTAAATAAAGTGGCGATATTTCAGCCGATGCAAAATAAAAGTGGCGATATTTCAGCCGATGCCAGACATAAATAAGGGTGGTAATATTTCAGCCGATGTAAAATAAAAGTGGTGATCTTTCAGCCATGCAAAATGTAGATAAAAGTAGCAATATTTCAGCCGATGCAAGACATAAATAAAGGTGGCGATCTTTCAACCATGCAGGATGTAAATAAGGGTGGCAATGTTTCAGCCAATGTAAGACGTAAATAAAGGTGGCGATCTTTCAGCCATGCAAGATATATATAAGGGCGGTGATCTTTCAGCCGATGCAAGGCATAAATAAAGGTGGCGATCTTTCAGCCATGCAAGATGGAGACAAGGCTTATTCTCGGAAGGCAGAACGGTAGCCTTATGCAATGCAGAAATGCAGATGAAGGTAGAGCTTAACCTCGGAAGGCATAATGGCAGCCTTATGCAATGCAGGAAATACAGATGGAGGTAGAGCTTAACCTCGGAAGGCAGAATAGTAGTCTTATACAATGCAGAAATGCAGATGGAGATAGAGCTTAGTCCCAGAAGGCAGAATGATAGCCTTATACAATGTAGAGAATGCAAATGGAGACAGAGCTTAGTCTCGGAAGAAATAATAGTAGCCTTATGCAAGGGATAAAAGGCGAATCATAGTAAAAATTCTTAGCTGATAGCTGGTAACCGATTGTGATATTGCGGCTACTTGGGATATTGTATGCGGATAGCGACCGTGGATAGGAGTGATAATTTTGAGAGTTGTATTCTTGAACAGTATGGGTGTATAATATATCAATTTGCGCCTTGGGTTCCTGCATCCAAATAAAAAATTGTGAGATTTGTAAAGGGAAAAGGTTAGTTTCATGTCCCCGCTGACTTTGCCTAACCGGCTCGGCTTTGATTTGGTGATACTGTGTGTATCATTGGGCTAGCATTGCTAAACAGAGCACTTTTGGTAATAGACATGCATGATTTAGTAGAAATATAGCATAAATACATAGTTAAGAATAGTTTTCTTTAGATGAACCAACGATTGAGATGCGGTCCAAGACATTGCTACTTCTTTTGCTTCGGAATTTTGAGGGTCCCCCTCAAAATTCTGCCCTAGTTTGCTGGATTTGATACTTCTGATGGCTGTTTGCGATGATTGGCTGATGTTACTTCAGAATTTTAAGGGTCCTCCTTAAAATTTTGCCCCAGTTTCCAATCGCGGGGGAGGGGGGGGGATAAAAATTTTATTGAATTATGACCGAACCCATAAGACTGCCTATGTATCCCCTCTTAAACGGAATCAAGTTAAACGTAGTTAAAATTATATCATATAGGAATTACACATAGTAGCGCTTGACTGCATCTGAATTTATCAATTTTGGCCAAACTTCTCTATCCATTTCTGCAAGTATAAGGGCTCCTCCTGTTAGAACCCGGTGAACCATGTATGGACCATGCCAGTTAGGAGAGAAATTCCCTTTGGCTTCATCTTGATGTGGAAAAATCTTCTTTAACACTAGCTGCCCAGGTGCGAACCGTCTTGGTTTGACTCTCTTGTTGAAGGCTTTGGATATTCTATTCTGATAAAGCTGACCGTGGCAAACTGCATTCATTCTCTTTCCATATATAAGAGCTAGCTGCTTGTAACAACTTTTCACCCATTCTGCATCGTTGAGTTTTGCTTCCTGTATGATCCTTAGGGAAAGAATTTCTACTTCGGTGGGAATAATTGCCTCTGTACCATAAACTAACATATAGAGAGTTGCCCCAGTTGATGTGCGGACTGTGGTATGATACCCCAATAGAGCAAATGGTAGCTTTTCGTGCTATTGCTTATGCTTCTCTATCATCTTCCTTAGTATCTTCTTGATATTCTTGTTGGCGGCTTCTACGGCTCCATTCATCTGAGGCCGGTAGGCTGTGGAATTCTTGTGTCTGATCTTGAAGGTCTCACACATAGCTTTTGTTAAGTCACTGTTGAGGTTGGAATCATTATCAGTGATTGATTCTGGAATCCTGAATCGGCAAATAATGCGGTCGCGGACAAAGTCTGCTACGACTTTCTTAGTCACTACTTTGTAAGATGCTGCTTTGACCTATTTGGCGAAATAATAAATTGCCACTAGGATGAATCTGTTCCCGTTGGAAGCAGCAGGTTCAATTGGTCCGATATCCACGCGGAAAATAGCCATGGTGAGCTTGTCCCATTAAGCTCATTTGGAGGTACCTTTATCATGTCCGCATGTATCTGATAGCGGTGGCATTTATGGACATACTGGATGCAGTCTGTTTCCATTGTCATCCAAAAGTAACCAACATGGAGGATCTTCTTTGCTAAAACAAAACAATTCATATGCGGACCGCAGGTCCCAGCGTGGATTTCTTCTAGCAGTTTGGATGTTTCATTTGCATCGACACACCTTAGTAATCCCAGATCAGGAGTCCTCCTATATATGATTCCTCCACTGTGAAAGAAATTGTTGGACAACCTTCGAAGTGTGCACTTTTGAGTAACATTTGCAAGTTCCAGATATTCTTCTTTTGCCAAATATTCCTTGATGTCATAAAACCAAGGCTTTCCATCTGCTTCTTCTTCGACATGAGCACAGTAAGTTGGCTGATCAAGGATCTTCACCGGAATAGGATTGATGAAGTTCATATCCGGATGCTGTATCATAGATGATAAGGTGGCCAATGCATCGGCGAACTCAATCTGGATTCTTGGAACATGCTGGAACTCTATCTTCGTGAACCTCTTCCTCAATTCCTGTACATGGTGCAGATACGAGAGTATCTTGGAATTCTTGGTCGCCCATTCTCCTTGAACCTGATGTATGAGCAGGTATGAATTCTAGATTACTAGCAACTCTTGAATTTTCATGTCAATGGCCATCTTGAGCCCCAATATGCAGGCTTCGTACTCGGCCATGTTGTTGGTGTATGAGAATTTGAGTTTGGCAGATACTAGATAATGCTGGCCAGTTTTTGATACTAGGACTGCTCCTATGCCAACTCCTTTGAAATTTGTTGCTCTGTCAAAAAACAACCTCCAACCATCATAGGACTCCGCAATGTCTTCTCCTATGAATGATACCTCTTCGTCCAAAAAATACATCTTTAGGGGCTCGTATTCTCTATCCACAAGGTTTTCGACGAGATGTTCCACTAGTGCATGTCCCTTGACTGCTTTCTGGGTCACGTAAAAAATGTCAAATTCACTCAGTAGGATTTGCCACTTGGCTAACTTGTCAGTGGGCATGGGATTCTGAAAGATCTACTTCAATGGATCCATCATTGATATGAGATATGTAGTATAGGTGCAGAAATAGTGCCTCAGCTTCTGAGCTACCTAAGTCAAAGCACAGCAGGCGCGTTCCAACAGAGAATACCAGGCCTCGTACGGAGTGAACTTCTTACTGAGATAGTAGATAGCCTGCTCCTTTCTCCCCATTTCATTATGCTACCCGAGAACACAACCGAACGCTCCATCCAATACCGCAAGGTAGAGTATTAGGGGTCTACCTGGCTCCAGCGGGACCAAAACTGGCGGTGTTGACAAGTACTCCTTGATTCTATCGAAAGCCTTTTGGAAATCATCGGTCCATTTGGTAGCGGCGTCCTTTTTCAACATCTTGAAGATCGACTCACAGATAGTGGTAAATTGTGCTATGAACCGACTGATGTAGTTAAGTCTCCCCAAGAAACTCATTACTTCTTTCTTGTTCTTTGGCGGTGGCAATTCTTGAATATATTTGACCTTTGATGGATCTAATTCTATTCCTCAACGACTCACAATAAACCAAGCAATTTTCCAGCTGGAACCTCGAATGCACATTTTGCGGGATTCTGTTTCAGGTTGTATCTTCTTAGTCTGTTGAAAAACTTCCTCAGATCTTCCATGTGATCGGTGGCTTTTTTGGACTTGATGATGACATCATCCACATATACTTCGATCTCCTTGTGTATCATATCGTGGAAAATGGTATTCATGGCCCTCATGTAGGTAGCCCCCACATTCTTTAATCCAAACGACATCATCTTGTAGCAATACATCCCCCACGGCGTAATAAAGGCCATTTTCTCAGTATCTTCATCCATCCATCCAGGTCTGATGATACCCAACAAAACAATTAACAAATGGCTACAGCTCATGCTTGGCGCAGTTGTCAATCAGGATATGTATATTTGGCAAGTGGAAGTCATCTTTTGGACTGGCCCGGTTGAGATTCCGGTAGTCGACACAGACTGTAATATTCCCATCTTTCTTTGGCACTGGCACGGTATTGTCTAACCATGTTGGATACTTCACTACCCTGAGAACCTTAGCTTTGACCTGCTTAGTGACCTCTTCCTTGATTTTCAAGCTCATATCTGGCTTGAATTTTCTGAGCTTCTATTTTACTAGCGGGCATGCCGGATCGGTCGGCAATTTATAAGCTATAATAGATGTACTCAAACCAGTCATGTCGTCGTACGACCAGGCAAATATGTCCTCATACTCTCTTAGAAATTCTATATACTCTTCCTTCTCTGATGGTGACAAATGAACGCTGATTCATGTTTCTTTGATGTTTTTTGCATCTCCCAGGTTAACAATCTCAGTTTCGTCCAGGTTGGACTTATGACTATTTTCGAAATTCTCAACTTCCTTAACAATCTCTTCCGGTATATCATCTTCTTCTGAATTTATGTCCGTTTGTTGCGTTGTCTCATTGCATGTCACATTCATTGGTTCATCAAGATAAATAATAGTAATGCTGTATAAGTAGTAATGAGAGAAAATAATAAGAGTAAGATTTATAAGAAAATTAAAATGCTTTGATAAATTTCATAAATGTTTTGAACATTGGAGCTCTTTCTTGAAAAAAATAAAATGCGAAAGGAAAGTAAACTAGTAAAATAAAATAGTGCATGGTGCTTGTTCAGCCTTGCTACCCTGAGGCACGCTGAGCTCTGGTGGTTCGGACGGTCCAATTGTTGAGGCGTGCTCCTCTGCTTACAGCCTTTATGGAAGGGCCTTCCTCCCCCTCCTCCTCGAGAATGACACATCAATCCATATAATTGTCTTCTAGGAACAAATTCCTCATTGCTGCTAGGGCTTCTTCTTCCTCTGACCAATAGATGACCTCGGCCTATTGGAAGGTCTGCTCCAAACGGGGTATCGGCTGCTCCAATGGATAGTAGGGACCGCGCCAGGGTGGCAGCCATTCATTGAATTCTTTCCAGGTGTACTCATATCCCAGACCAAAGGTGGTGCCATGTTTCTTCAGTTTGATAGGCTTAGCGATTCCTTGAATATTCTTGCCAACTCCTTTGCCAGGTTCATACCCTCTCCAGTTCAATATGCTTTCAATTTTGTTATCCCACCACTTATCCTTATCGACGGCGTTGACTCGTTCGATGTGGCAGTAAGTTTCTCTGCCTATCCTTCTTCTTCCTCTAATTGCTTGGATGGTCTGGCGGCTGTATATGGGATTTCTACCATCGTCGTGGATGATCACCTCTTGGTGATTCTACTGAAACTTTATTGCCTGGTGTAGTGTTGATGCCACAGCCCCGGTGGCATGAATCCATGGTCGTCCCAATAATAGATTATAAGACGCCGACACGTCTATCACTTGAAAGTCAACATCAAACCAAGTAGGCCCCATTTGCAAACTAAGCTAATCTCCCCAATTGTAGACTTTTGAGAACCGTCGAAAGCTTTAACATTCATGGTCCCATCCTTGATTTTATGAAACCCCTTTCCCAATGTCCTGAGTGTTACCAATAGACAGATGTTGAGACTGGACCCCCCATCGACCAATATCCCAGTGATAAAATAATCTTCACACTGCCCGATCATGTGCAATGCCTTGTTGTGACTCAATCCCTCCGGTGGTAGCTCATCTTCGTGAAAAGTAATCTTGTTGCTTTCCAATACCTGTCCTACCATATTATCCATCTCTTTACCGGTGATGTTGCTTGGTACATATGCCTCACTCAACACTCTTAACAAGGCATTCTTGTGTGCATCAGAACTCTGTAGCAGAGCAAGGATAGAAATTTGTGCTCGTGTTTTGTTCAACTGATCAATGACTGAGTATTCCTTCGCTTGTATCTTTCGCCAGGGATCATCGAGCTCACTTTCAGTGATGGTTTGTCGACTAGAGTTCTGCTTATTTGACTCAGCCAAGTGTTCTGGGGTGTAAACCCTGTCGGTCCTTGTCATACCCTATGCTGCAATTGCTTCCCCGAACTTGGCTTTCCCTTTCCTTTTTGCCTCGGCTGTGTAGTCCCATGGTATAGCTTTTGTGTGGAATGGTGTCACAACTATCATTACTATCGGGATGGGCACCCTTGCTTTGGAAGGTAATACAACAACTTCAAATAGCTCAAGCGCCTTGAGGGACCCAAACTCGACCTCAATTGGTGCTGACATTTTTGCAGAGGATGGTGCTTCAAACTCGAGTGGTATGGACATGTTCACCTTGTCATCTCCAGAAGGGTGAATCTAGACTATAATCAGATTAAGGGTGACTTTTGCTTTCTTTGGATCGTCGCATTCCGTGATCAAACCGATTGACCCTTTAGGATCCCAAACATCCTCTATTCCAATCATCTGAACACCTCTACCCTTGTGGTTTGGTAGAGGGTTATTACGGACATTCGGAGTAGGCTCCTTTGCCACGATGATCTTGCTGTCAATCAAAGCCTGGATCTTATCCTTCAGAGAGCGACATTCATCAATGGTATGCCCCTTCATGCCATAATGGTATGCACAATTTTTATTTGGGTTGAGACATTGGGGAGGGTTTTCAGGGGTTATAGCATGGATAGGGGTGACATAACCAGTAGCTTTGAGTCTTTCATACAGTTGGTCGATTGGTTCAGCAATGGCAGTACACTATTTTGGAGGTTTGCGATCGAAATTTGATCAGGGTCTAGGAAAGTTTTGGCGAGTGGGAGGTGATTGATAATGGGCTTGGTAGACGTGTGCAGTTGGGAATGTCTAGGTAAAGCAGGTTGGTATGTAGGAGGTGGAGGTGACTGATAAGTAGGCGGGGGAATTTGGTAGGAAGGCGAGGGTGCTTGGTAATTTGGAGGGGGCTGATATATAAGTGGAGGCATGGGATAAGTTTGATATTTGATAGGTGATTTGGTTCTCTCTGCAACCATCACTGCGCTTACGTCCCTTTTCTTGGACGTATCACCAAACTGTAGAGCCTTATTGGTGGCTTGCAAGGCTTCAATGTTCGTAACCATACCACTCTTGATACCCTCCTCGATCCTTTCTCCTAGCTTTATGATGTTTGAAAATTTATGGTTCTCGATCATCATCAGTCTTTCATAGTATTGCGGATCCTGAGCCCGGACGAAAAACTTGTTTATTTGTTCTTCCCCTAAAGCAGGCCGGACCTATGAATCCTCTAACCTCTAACAAATGGCATACTCGCGAAATGTTCATGTGGGTTTCTTTTTTAAATTATGAATGTAAAACACATCTGGTGCATTATCCAGATTGAACCTGAATCTGTCCATGAAGTCGAACGCCATACTTGCCTAGTTTGACCACTTCTTCGGGTCTTGGATAATGTGCCAAGATAGAGCATCTCCTTTCAGGATCCTCATGAAAAACTTCATACGGATCTTCTCATCTTTTCCCACTCCGACCAGCTTGTCACAGTATGTTCTCAAGTGAACCCTGGGATCCCCTGTACCATCAAACATTTCGAACTTGGGAGGTTTGTACCCCTAGGGTAGTTCGACATCGGGCTATATGCATATATCTTCATTGTTTAACCCCTTAATTCCCTTACTTCCTTCAACGCCTTGAATTCTGGTGGTCAATTTCTTAATCTCTTCGGCCAAATTTTTTATGTGCAAGTCCTTATCATCGGAATCGGGTGTGCTCGAGATGGGCCGGGTGGAGTATCGCACGGTCTCCACGTAGATAGGGGTGTTGTGTTGGGTGTGGCAGTGGTCATTTGTAGAGTTCAAAGGTTTTGGGATGGGTAATGGAGCATTGTTGGGAGTGTGGCAAGTATTGCAGTGGTGGTGAGGAGCGGGTTGCTTTGTGATGTTTTGTGGAGGTATGTGATTCTAAGTATTTGGGAAGATAACTTCTAGAGTGGTGAGGGAAAATGACAGACTTGCCAAATTCCAGACTTGATCAAGCTCTTCTTGGAATTTCAGTAGTTTTTGTTCTATCTGAGAGGCATTTTCCTTGGGGACCATAGCACCACGAGTGACCTCTACCCGTTCAACTGAGTTGTTTGAATCTTCCATTCTTCTTTTTCTTTTGTACTTGATAGGACTGGGAGGATGAGTAGGTGGAGGGCCCCTGGATCTTGTAAAACATGCTGATATTTCCAGAGTTCATGAACGAACCTTTGGGGAGGGGAATAAACAAAAGCAAAAATGAAAAGGTAACAAGTCATTAAGGATTATAAGAAAAAGATGTTGTGATATTTAAACAAATAGTGCAGGAATAAAAATCATGTCCTAAATTGGGAGCCTCGTTGTGCCCGAGGTAGGCCTAGCGACAAGTTGATTTGGAGAACTTATAATGCTAAATGCCTCATTTTATTGATAAAAATAAGACGAATCCCAAAATGACACTAAAATAACAAAAGATAAAACTGTTACTAATGGCCATTGGCCTTATTACATTTAAGCAAAAAAAAGGAATCCTAACTACTTGGTCCCAGAAGGACCTTCCCCAGACTCGGCATCTTTAGCTCCATCGAACAGCTTCACCAGCTCACAAAGTCCAGCAGTAAGTAGGCTCTGGCCAGGTGTCCACCTTCGTTTCCCTCAGCATTCTGGCAGTCTTCGATCCTCTTGATGAACTTTCTTTCCAGTTCCACCAAACCTCGCTCCAAGTACTCTAGTCGCTTGTTGGCACTGACAACCATGTCTTTCCACTCTTCAATAAGCTTTTGGTTGGCTTCTTGAATTTCATGGTGCTCACTTTCACATTCCTGAATCCTCTTGTGCAGTTGGTTGTACCTAACCTGTGCTTCAGCCTTCTCATCTATGATCCTATGACTTCGAACAAACTCGGGTTGACCCAATCCATTATGATTATCCTCTAGCCAGCTTGGATAGTATGGAGTATAACCAATATGGTACCTGTCTGGCTCAATAGTGTCTCTTCCCATGACGATTTTGCAGTGCCGCATGTGTTGGGCTTGGCACTTGTAAGGGCTGTCATCAATTTGGAAATCAACCCAGAAGTGACTCATCTTGTCAACCCTTGGTATAATATGTTTCCTACCGACCTGTCTTATGACTCGGAGAGGGACATAAAGGATATGTTCGTCTCAAATCAGTAAGTATTAGAAATGGTGCATCCCTGTATCGGGCAATGAATTCTTCAGTAGGAAACTATTCGAACATCCATTGTACTTGATTCCCTTTCAGATTTTCAAATAGTTCTACCCATCCTTTGGCATCTTCCGGCTGAGAAAACATGTTTGGCATGTAGCTCATCCTCCTTGGTTGATGGAAGGCTATATGATTGTCCCAGTCCCTACGATGGATTTCCTGTCGCTACTTACCCTTTTGGAGGTGCTCCATGAGCCAGAGTTGGAGCAGCAAGTTGCAACCCTCAAAGTGTTTGGCTCCTTGTTGGCATTTCTCCAAGGCTCGATATATCTCAACAATAATCATGGACACTATGCTAAATGGTTGCCCACCAATTCCTTCCATTAAGGTCTTGGTGACCATGGCTTGTCGGGTATGGATCCTTGCTTTCTTCATAGGAAATACTATCATCCCCAAGATAATATAAAAAGGAGCCACTCATTATAAGCGTTGCTGTGGTATCTTGTTTGGCACGAGTGGAATATGATATTGAATATGTAGTTACAATAATTAACAAGTTGTCACGTACTTGCACGTTCATAAAGCGATAAAGGAAAGTATTAAGAGAAATAAAGAAAAGAAACAAAAATCCAAGTCAGTTTTGAAGTAGAAGAGGGAAATAAATACTTAAAGGCATTAAACAAATAAAGACATATAAGGAAGAGTAAATTCACAAAAAGCATGAAATGGTAAACGCCTTAAAGAAATCCCCAGCAGAGTTGCCATGCTGTCGATACCCCCTTTTTCTCGCGAAATCAGTTTTATGACATTTGGGCGGACAATTCGTTTCCTTTTGTGAATGGGTTTGAATTGAAGAGTCGTCATTTAATGATTAAGTAAATTAGGCACTAAGAAGAACTTTGATTTAGAAAACCGGAGATTGGGTAAGGGCTTGAAATTATCCCGAGGGGAAGGTTCTAGGCACCCATTGGGATCCACTAGTGTGGTTCCCGGTCATACTATAATTGTGACTTTAAGTGAAAAAAACAAATAGACAAATAAGAGTTACAAATATGATGGGGTTTTCACATAATTGTTGTGGATGATTACAATTAAACGAAGTTGGAGAAGTTAAAATTTGAGGGAAGAAGTAGTTTTAGAGATTTCGAATAAACGAGTAAAAAGAGGAAATCTTCATATAGTTGTTACAAATTAAAAGTAATTAAAAGCTGAAGTCTGACAAAAGCGGTTGAAATTTTGAAATAAAGTAAACAAATAAGGGAATGGGTCCTAGTTTTATACATAATATGGATCACCCCACACAACACCAGGTAACCATTTATACATTTGGTGTTATCATGTGGACATCATATCCATATCCACTATTTCCCACCACGTTAAGGTATTAAACGCGGAATGATCTCATTTCACTTGTTGCATGCTATTATCCGTCCCAAATCCTATTAGCCCCGGAGGCATTTGGAGACTACTAGTCCTAAAGGGAAGGGAGATTTGGGCTTTGTGGTTTAAAAGGATAAAATTCTAAGGCGACAATCAAAACACGTAGAGCAGATATGGGGGAAACGCATAACAATTAAAAGCTCAAACAAGTTTGCTCAACTTAAAGACAGATTGTTTTAGCATGTCTTGCACATACTGGTTATGGTCTTAATTAAACTTAAAGTAAACGTGAGGCAGACTGATTTATTACATATTTCAGATAAGAAAACCGAATCAGACCTGCCTGCTTGTTGGAATTTAATGAAGTTTGATTCCATTAACTATTTCACCTTATGGCTTGCCTAGGTGAAACCTATAGGTATGATATCTAACAATGCATGAGTGTAATAATTTTTAAATAAGAAGACTTGTTAGTTACAAAAAGCATAAGTTCTGTAGATATTAAGCAATGTTATTTACTGATTTTAAACTTATAGGCAAAATAGACAATTCAGATTTAGTTGATAGCTCTTAAAGGCATGCTTTCTAGGTACTAAATGATTTTAAAACGTTTACAGCCGAAATAAAAGTGTAGAAGTCCTATAGGCATGGTGTCTAGAATGTTGTTTGTCATTCAAACCTATAAATATGTTTGCCTAGTGATAGATGCATATGCAAAATTCAGGAAGTCCTATAGCCATGTTATCTATGTGATATGCAGAAATATGGAAACCTACAGACATGGTTTCTATATGAAATGCAGAAAGCTATAAACATGGTTCTTATAAATGCAGAAGTGTAGAAACTTATAAACAAGGTTTCTATACGAAAATGCAGAACCTATAAACAGAATTTCTATATGAAATGCAGAACTAAAGGCAGGATATGATTGCAGAAGTGTATTAAGTTCCTATGAACATGATATCTACCCCTTTTGCATGAATGATGTACCCTCCCCTTTTCACTAAAATCCCCAATATTTATTACAAGTTTATTATAGCCCAAAATTGAATAAGAAAAAAAAAAGTAAAATTACATCAGAAAACTAAAAAACTCTAACCAAGGAGAACCCGATTCGGTCTTCTATCTGAAGCATGAAGTAAACCAACCCCAAAGATCCGATTTCCAAAGCCTTTCTCTTATTTGGGATATATCAGAGCTCCCTAAGAGTCTTAAGTGGACTCCGGGCAGTGCTTACACCCAAATACATTGTAGAATTGAATTATATTGCTATATGGAAGGGCCAGCCCTCAAATGTCCAAGTTTAGAAGGAACTCAAGGTCCCAAAGCAAGGCTCAAAGGAGGGGGGGTGCAAAACTTAGAAGCTAGGAGAGAGTGTAAGTAAAATAGAGGGGATTCTAGGGAAAGCCAAGACAAGCTGGTGGTCATACCCAGCAATTTGAGGTGCTGGCAGACCCCAACCAGCCTGTTAGCCACGTTGTTTAGGAGTTAGGATCCCTTAAAGGATCAAGTCCATACATGAGCGACAATTTGGATGTTGCCATGTTTTGAACTTTAAATCAAACACACTGAGGGAAATAGGGGTAGAGGGATTCACAACATAAACAAATGCAAAGAGAATCAACATACATATTTAATACTGAGCATAGATAGCAAAGTAGATAGGATCGTAGAAGCTGTAAAATAAATATATTGGGATGAGGTTGAAAACTAAATTAGAACATACCAATTTCAGGGAACACAAGAGAAAGAAAGCAACAGTCTTGTAAAGCCAAATTGCAAGTAAATAGTCAGGATGCTATGATTAGAAAACTATGATACTTGAGTGGTGTAAAGAATTAAATTGAAACGTTGTGTAATGAAAGTGTCTGAAAAGTGTCAAATTCAAGAGGGGTAAAAAAGACAATCAAACACCTTTTCAAAGCAGTATAAGAGGGGTAAAAAAGAAACAATTTAAACAGCCAGTAAATCCCAAGATTTGAATTTGGTACGGATGAATCCAGCCAAAAAAGGTGGAGAAAGGTTTTACTTAAGAAAAAATCAGTAACAATCAATCAAACCTAAAGAAAAAGATTCTGAATTAATTATAAGTTGGAAAACTTTTTTGAAAGAAAGAATTGATCATACATATAAAAACATACAGCCATGCTCAAGCACGAAGAACTGTCATACCAATCAATAGAAGAGTATAGCATAGAAAAGTTCAGAGTCATAAACAAAGAAGTCCAAGCTCAGTTTATAGACTCAGAATGAGTCTAAGAGAGTCCTGGGTTCCCAAAATAGAATCCTAGTCCAAACACAAGATCAAAACTCGCCAAAAACTCAAATCCTAGGGTTTCCAACTCGAATCATATACAGAGATGAGGAGACAAATAATTGAAACAGGCTCAGAGATCTCTTTCAGAGACTTATGAGAAAACAATAGATACAATAGCAAGTTTGAAACAACAAAGTGAAGCAACTGATTTGGAGCATAGTGAGGGTAGAAAGAACATGTTTAAGAAATACTTGGGACTTAAACAAGTTTAGAAGAGATAAAAAGTAGTATAACACTTAAGAAAATAGTAGACGAAACATGTTTAAAGAGAACTCAAAAAAGGTCCAGTAATAAAAAGGTAAACAAAGAACTTAAGAACTCAATAGGAGAACACAAAATACCAGAAAAGTATATCAACAAGACATATAGGAAAACACAATAGGACGAACATGTAAGCATGGTGCAGAAACATAGTAGAAAGACAAGGCATAGAAGAACATATATAGTAGAAAAACATAAGAAAGCAGCAGAAAAATGTGCCTGACAAATATACACAAAGAAAAAGGAAAAGAAAAGTCGGAGAAAACATTTTGAGTTTTTCAGAAACCCTAAATCGAAGAGAAGTAATTTTCGAAAGAAAAAATTGGGAAAAACGTTTAAGAACTCAAGTAGAGAACATGCATAGAACAGATTTAAGACAACAAACAGAGAAAACCTCGAATAGCTAGGGTTTTAGAGGAACCCTAGAATGAGAAAGGCTTGGAAAAGGTCCGATCTAAGTTGGCTAAGTCAGAACTAGGCTCGAAATGCTTTAGATACACCGGAGCTAGGCCGGAGAAGCCATAGAACCTTGAATCGGAGAAGATCTGAGCGACACCCTCGAGGTCAGACCTCAAAACTTCGAACACCAAGCATTTAAGAGTGGAGGGAGGTGAGTATAGGCCATCCATGGACTGAGAGGCAATGGATTTCGGTGTGATTGAGGTTGAAGATGGTGAGAGACGATAGGGTTTCAAGAACCTTCAATAAAGTTTGAGAGAGGAAAGGAATTCAGGGGCGGCTGATAGAGTGAAATGAGTTAGGGTTGGGGGTTTGGGTGAATTAAAATGGTAAGGGAAGATCGTGGTCGTTGATCAGATTGATCAACGTCCTGGATTAAAAGAGGTTTGGGTTAGGTAGTTAAATGTTTGAAGGGTATGGAATTGGGCTGGCCCATTTGGGATTCAAAATTAGGTCAATTGGGGGGGGGGGGGGGGTCAATGTGGCTATAATCGAAATGTAATGGGGCTGCAATTGAAATAAAATGAGGCCAAAATTTTAAATAGCCAATTTTCCCCTTTTTATTTTATAAAAATAGTAAAAATGATTTTGAAATCAAATTAAATGTACTGAATCAGTTAATAATATATCAATATTAATTTAAAAATATTGAAACCAATTTCATAATTATAAAATGCTCTTAATTCTCAAAATAGTCTAAAATTACAATTATATGCAATTTGACTTTTAAAATACTGTGTCGACCCTGCTGTCGTCACGTGAGTTACCACCCTGTTTCCCCCATATTATTTTGATTTATGTTTCAATATCAGTATTTAAGTTGATCGGGTAGAGTTGGGTTTGTTTTAGTTGGAAATGAGGCACTTAGCCTCTTAGAGGGAAGCTTGTTTTGGAAAAGTCAACCGGAAGTTGACTATATAGTTAGAGGGCTCGGATGTGAATTTCGGTGATTTGGTTAGCTTCGGAGGATGATTCGTGACTTAAGAGTGCGATCGGAATTGAATTTGGAGGTCCGGTGTAGAATTAGGCTTGAATTGGCGAAGTTTGAATTTTGGCAAATTCTGATTGATAGGAAAGATTTTGATGTGAGGGTCAGAATGGATTATGAGAGTTGTTGTAGATTCATTAGGTGATTTTGGATATGTGTGCAAAATTTCAGGTCATTCGGTCGTCGTTTGGTCGGGTTTTTGATCGAATGCGAGTTTCGGAAGTTTTGGTTGAACTTAGGCTTTGATTTGAGGAAATTTGATGATTTTGATGTTAACCATAGTGTTTTGACGGTTCGAGCAAGTTTGAGTAAGGTATTGGTTCACATCTGTGTTTTTGGTTGAGGTCCCGGGGGCCTCGGGGTGAATTCGAGTGGTTAAACGAGAGTTTTCGAAGTATGTTGCAGATCAGATTTTTGTTGTCATCTGGTATTTCTGCTTCTGCGAAAATGGACCGCAGAAGCGGGTAAGTGATTGCAGAAGCGATCATTGGCTGTCTAGAGGGATTTCGCAGAAGCAGACATGCGGACCACAGAAGCGGTCTCGCATTTGCGATAGGTCGACCGCAGGAGCGGTCCTGGGTAAAAATCGAAGGACTGCAGAAGCAGATAAAGAACCGCAAAAGCGGTGTCGCAGAAGTGACGAAGGCATCGCAGAAGTGAAACTGCTGTTCAGAGGGTATTAATTTCATCTTCATGAATTTTAGAAAGAACTCAACATTTTCATTTCGGACTAAGGAGATTTTTGGGCGATTTTGAAAAGAGTTTCGAGGGCTTTCATCAAGTATGGATTCTTGGACTTAGAATACATTATTATGGTGTGAAATCAAGGATTAACACTGAAAGCCCAAAGAATTAAAGGTTAAAAATGGAGATTAGGGCTTGGGTTTATTTTGAAATAAGAATTTGGGATTTGAGGGAGCATTTGGACTCCGATTTTGATGAAGTTTATATGTATGGACTCGTGGCGAGACAAGGAATCCGGTAATGTGAATTTTGTAATTTTTCAAGAAGTGGGCCCGAGACTCGGGTTTTGCCAACTTCGTGATTTTTGGTGCTCTTCGAATTTTTTTGATTGGGTTATGTTTCTTTAGCGTATTGTAATGTATTCGTTATGGTTTTGGCCAGATTCGACGCGCGAGGAGGTCGATTCGCGATCGATTCGCGAGGAAAGGGCATTGCGAGCTAGACTTGTGGACGATTTGAGGTGAGTAATAGATGTAGATGATAACATGAGGGTTTGAAACCCCGGTATATCACACCGTGACTCTATATTGAGGCGAGACATGTACTCTACGGTGAGTGTGAGGTCGTTTGTGATCGGGGACTATGGCATAGTCCGTCCGAGTGATGTTCATACTATGTTATTGACTAGAATTGATTGGTAAACATCCTGCTTGGGTTTGTATGAGCATATTTGGGTTGTGTGCCGTTTATGTGGATCCCTTAGGGATTATTATCACTGTTCCCCTGATGCTTAGCATGTTTTTATGATATCAGTCCTAAGTTAAACTCTGTCTCGAAATGATTAGTAAATTTCTAAAGTTTTAAACACTTAATCTATAATTCCTAATAATTGAAACTGAAAATGATAAACTTGACTGTGCCTGTATGGCTTACATGCATATATCTGGACTGAGTGTGGATCGGGCTGCACGCCACAATGAATGCTACGATTATATTGCGCTTGGGCTGTAGGAGCCCCTCCGGAGTCTGAACCCCCACAGTGAGCGCGGGTACCCAAATGGATCGGGCTACGCGCCGCAGCAGTCATGTGCATTTCATTGCATTTATGCATCGATATCTATCTATTTTACCTGTCATTGAAGTTGTTCCACCGTTAAATGTGTAGAATTTTTTGTTATAGCTTTGCATTGTTATATTTTGAGATTTCTTACTGTCAGCCATTATATATGTCTATTACTACTGAGTTGGAAGTACTCACTTTACTCCCTGCACCATGTGTGCAGATTCAGGTGTTCCGGGAGCTTAGTTGAGTTGTTTGCTGCTTCCCAGAGTATCAGAAGTTGTCGAGGTAGCTGCCTGACGTCCGCAGGACCTGACTCCTCCCCTTATCCCTTTTATCTTTATGCATTTTAGAACTCTGTATTACATGAGAATTTTCTACTCTGTTATTTTAGAGGCTCTAGACTCATGACCCCAGGCCTTTGAGAGATGTTGGCTATGTTAGTGTTTCAGACTGTTTCTATTTAAATTATTCGGTGAATGGACTTAACAAACTACTAATTTCATGTTGATACCCAGTAATGGGATTTGTGATTGGGTTGTGTGTATTGATTGGTCGGGCTTGCCTAGAAATTGTGTTGGGCGCCATCACGACCGGGATTGGGGTCGTGACAAGTTGGTATCAGAGCCTAGGTTACTAGGCCTCATAAGTCATGAGCCGGTTAGTAGAGTCTCGCGGATCGGTATGGAGACGTCTGTATTTATCCTCGAGAGGCTGCAGAACCTTTAGGAAACACTTTATATTCTTGAGCTCTTGTCGTGCGACTTTGTTGTTCCGAGAACTAAACGTCTATATTCTATTTCTCTCGCAGATGGCGAGAACCCGTGCTACCAGATGTGGCGGACGACCACCATTGCCACCCACTAGAGGCCGTGGACGGGGCCGTGGTCGTGGTCGAGGCAGAGCAACATGGGCAACACTTGTTGACCCACCAGTTGCCCCCATGCAGGAGCAGCCTCCAGCTATAGATGCTCCAGCAGCACCTGTTCAGGCGTCGGCAGTGCCCATTGTGATTCCTGGTCTTCAGAAGGCTTTCGCTCAGATCCTATCCATCTGCACTGGCCTGGCTCAAGAAGTATCAGCCACCACTGCCGCAGCTACTTCTCAGATCGGGGGTGGTCATCAGACCCCCGCAGCTCGCACACCCGAGCAGGTTGTTCAGGGATTGCAGACACCAAGAGCAGCCCCAGCTCAGCCAGTTGCACCGGTTGCTCCAGTTGTGCCAGTCGCACCAGCTCCAGGTTATGTGGTTCCAGTTATGCCAGACAACGAGCAGCGTCGACTAGAGAGGTTCAGTAGACTCCAGCCTCCAATGTTAAGTGGTACTGAGGGCGAGGATGCCCAGGGATTTCTAGACAAGTGTCAGCGTATGCTTCGTACTGCAGGGATTTTGGAGTTGAGTGAAGTGGCTTTTACTACCTTCCAGTTCTCAGGGCCTGCATTTACATGGTGGGAGAAGGTTGAGAGGCGTAGGCATGTTGGAGCAGCGCCCCTTACTTGGCAGCAGTTCTCCACACTCTTTCTAGAGAAGTATGTGCCGCAGTCTCGCAAGGAGGAGCTGCATCATCAGTTTGAATGGTTGATTCAGGGTGACATGACTGTGACCCAGTATGAGTTGAGGTTTACGCAGTTAGCTCGGCATGCTACTTGGATGATCCCGATAGATCGGGAGAGGATTAAGAGGTTTGTGGATGGCATCAACTATCCAATCCGCATTTTGATGACTAGAGAGAGGGTTGTAGCCACTTCATTTGAGGAGGTAGTTGACATGGCTCGATAGATTAAGACAGATCGTCGTCGGGAGTGTGAGGAGAGGGAGGCCAAGAGGCCTCGAGGTTCAGGTGGCTTCAGTGGTGCTCCATCTAGGGGCAAGTTCCAGCGTGGCAGAGGTCGTTCCTTCAGACCTCCTCAGTTAGGTCGCCCAGAGTACAATGGGTCTTCTTCAGGCCGTGGTCATCAGGGAGTTCAGTAGGGCCAGTATTCACTTAGTTCCCTTCCAGCTCAGAGCTCTACTCCTGCTTCTTCAGCCCAGGGTTCTTCAGCAGCGAGGGGTTCTCTTCAGTCCCCTTCTCCAGCACCGAGTAGTTGCTACGAGTGCGGTGAGTTTGGCCACATGAGGAGACAGTGTCCTCGGCTTCGCGATGGTCGGTCTCAGCGGAGGGATCAGCCCTCATCTTCTACTCCATCTACTTCAGCACCATCCCAGTAAGGTAGGGGTGGGGGCCATACAGCAAGGGGCTACCCTAGGGGTGGAGATCGATCTATTGGTGGTCAGGCTCGGTTCTATGCTATCCCAGATAGGAGGGACGCCATTGCATCAGATGTTGTTATCACAGGTACTATCTCAGTCTGCCATAGGGATGCTTCTATTTTGTTCGATCCTGGATCTACATACTCTTATGTGTCTTCATATTTTGCCCATCATCTGGGTACGACCCGTGGTTGTCTTTCCTTGCCTGTGCATGTATCTACCCTAGTGGGTGATAGTATTATTGTGGATCATGTATATCGATCTTGTCTGGTGACTATTGGGGGTCTGGAGACCCGAGTTGACTTGTTGTTGTTGGGCATGGTAGATTTTGATGTGATTCTGGGTATGGATTGGCTATCTCCGTACAATGCTATTCTGGACTGTCATGCCAAGACAGTTACGTTGGCTATTCCAGGTGTTCCAAGGATTGAGTGGCGAGGTTCAACCGATTATGTTCCCAGCAGGGTGATCTCTTTCCTAAAGGCCCAGCGGATGGTTGGGAAAGGTTGTTTATCGTACTTGGCTTTTGTGAGAGATGTTGGAGCTGAGACT
Organism: Nicotiana glauca; assembly: GCA_026770625.1. Lineage (NCBI taxonomy): Eukaryota > Viridiplantae > Streptophyta > Magnoliopsida > Solanales > Solanaceae > Nicotiana > Nicotiana glauca. Next base: position 184,954 of record MU742027.1, read on the forward strand.
CCTAGTCTTGATTCTGTGCCCGTTGTGAGGGATCTCCTAGATGTGTTTCCAGCAGACCTGTCGGGCATGCCGCCGGCCAGGGACATTAATTTCGGTATTGGTCCGGTACCGAGCACTCAGCCTATCTCTATACCTCCCTATCGTATGGCACCAGCCGAGTTAAAGGAATTGAAGGAGCAACTTCAGGAACTCCTAGATAAGGGGTTCATTCGTCCGAGTGTGACACTGTAGGGTGCACCGGTCTTATTTGTGAAGAAGATGTCACAATGAGAATGTGCATTGACTACAGTTAGTTGAACAAAGTGACAGTGAAGAACAAGTATCCACTACCGCGCATTGATGATTTGTTCGATCAGCTCCAGGGAGCAAGGGTATTCTCGAAGATTGATCTTCGTTCAGGTTATCACCAGCTGAAGATTAGAGATTCTGATATTATGAAGATATCTTTCAGGACGAGATATGGGCATTATGAGTTTCTAGTTATGTCTTTTGGGCTGACTAATGCCCCAGCCGCATTCATGCATTTGATGAATAGCTTGTTTCGGCCGCATCTAGATTCATTTGTCATTGTTTTTATTGATGATATCATAGTGTACTCGCGTATCCAGCAGGAGCATGTTCAGCATTTGAGAGTGGTATTACAGAGACTGAGGGAGGAGAAACTTTATGCAAAGTTCTCCAAGTGTGAGTTCTGGCTTTGGGTCTGTGGCTTTTCTGGGACACGTGGTGTCTAGTGATGGTATTTAGGTCGAACTAAAGAAGATAGAGGTGGTGCAGAGTTGGCCTAGTCCGTCCTCAGCCACGGAGATTCGGGGTTTCCTCGGTTTGGTAGGGTATTATCGTCGGTTTGTCCAGGGTTTTTCATCTATTGCTTCGCCCTTGACCAAGTTGACGTAGAAGGGTGCACCATTTGTATGGTCAGACGAGCGCGAAGAGAGCTTTCAGAAGCTCAAGACAACTTTGACCACAATTCCAGTGTTAGTTCTGCCATTAGCTTCAAATTCTTACACCGTGTATTGTGATGCTTCGAGAGTTGGGATCGGATGTGTGTTAATGCAGGAAGGTAGAGTTATTGCATATGCTTATCGTCAGTTGAAGCCTCATGAGAAGAACTACCCCGTACATGATTTGGATTGGCTGCTATAGTTCATGCTTTGAAGATTTGGAGGCACTACCTATATGGCGTATCTTGTGAGATATATACTGATCATCGCAGCCTTCAGCATTTGTTCAAATAGAGGATCTTAATTTGAGGCAGTGAAGGTGGCTTGGGTTGCTCAAGGATTATGACATTACCATTTTGTATCATCCGGGGAAGGCCAATGTAGTGGCCGATGCTTTGAGCCGAAAGGTAGTGAGTATAGGTAGTTTGGCATACATTTCGGTTGGGGAGCGGCCCTTTGCAGTTGATGTCCAGGATTTGGTCAATCGGATGGTGAAGCTAGATATTCGGAGCCTAGACGGGTGTTGGCTTGTGTGGTATCTCGGTCTTCCTTGTATGACCGCATTAGAGAGCGCCAGTATGATGATCCACATTTGCTTGTTCTTAAGGACAGGGTTCAGCATGATGATGTCAGGGATGTGACTATTGATAGTGATGGTGTGTTGAGGATGCAGGGCCGGATTTGCGTGCCCAATGTGGATGGGCTTCGGGAGTTGATATTGGAGGAGGCCTACAACTCGCAGTATTCTATTTATCTAGGTGTCGTGAAGATGTATCAGATTTGAGACAGCATTACTGGTGGAAGAGAATGAAGAAGGATATTGTGAGTTATGTAGCTCGGTGCCTCAACTGTCAGCAGGTCAAGTATGAGCATCAGAGGCCCGGTGGTGTACTTCAGCATATGGATATTCCCGAGTGGAAGTGGGAGAGGATTACTATGGATTTTGTGAGTGGTTTCCCCAGACAACGAGGAAGTTTGATTCGATTTGGGTGATTGTGGATCGGCTGAACAAGTCCGCGCACTTCATTCCGGTGTGTACTACCTATTCTTCGGAGCGGTTAGCAGAGATTTTTATCCGGGAGATTGTACGGTTGCATGGGGTCCCAGTTTCCATTATCTCAGACAGGGGTACTCAGTTTACTTCCCAGTTTTGGAGGACTTTTCCGTGAGAGTTGGGCACACAGGTAGAGTTGAGCACATCGTTTCATCCTCAGACGGACGGACAGTCCGAGCGTACTATTTAGATATTGGAGGACATGTTACGAGCATGTGTTATTGACTTTGGAGGTTCTTGGGCTGAGTTCTTGCCGCTTGCAGAGTTTGCTTACAACAGCAGCTATCAGTCCAGCATTCAGATGGCACCGTATGAGTCCTTATATAGGAGACGATGTAGATCTCCGGTTGGTTGGTTTGAGCCCGGTGAGGCTAGTCTATTAGGGACAAAGTTGGTTCAGGATGCCTTAGATAAGGTGAAAACGATCCAGGAGAGACTTCGTACAGCTCACTCGCGTCAGAAGAGTTATGCGCACCGGAAGGTTCGAGATGTATCGTATATGGTGGGCGAGAAAGTCTTATTGAAGGTTTCGCCTATGAAGGGCGTTATGAGATTTGGAAAGAAAGGGAAGTTGAGTCTGCGGTTCATTGGCCCTTTTGAGATACTCTGGAGGATTGGGGAAGTGGCCTATATGCTTGCTTTGCCACCCAGCTTATCGGGAGTTCATCTGGTATTTCATGAATCTATGCTCTGGAAGTATGTTGGGGACCCGTCTCATGTGTTGGACTTCAGTACTGTTCAGTTGGATGATGATTTGACCTATGATGTGGAGCCAGTGGCTATTTTGGGTCGTCAGGATCGGAGATTGGGATCCAAGGATATAGCTTCGGTGAAGGTGCAGTGGATAGGTCGGCCCGTGGAGGAGGCTACTTGGGAGACCGAATGGGAGATGCGGAGAAGATATCCTCACTTGTTTGAGACTCCATGTATGTTTCTTGACCCGCTCGAGGACGAGCGTTTGTTTTAGTTGGGGAGGATGTGACGACCTGGCCTGTCGTCACGTGAGTTACCATCCCGTTTCCCTCATATTACGATGCTCTATGTTTCAATATCAGTATTTGAGTTGATCGGGTAGAATTGGATTGGTTTTAGTTGGAAATGACGCACTTAGCCTCTTAAATGGAAGCTTGTTTTGAAAAAGTCAACCAGAAGTTGACTATATAGTTATAGGGCTCGGATGTGAATTCCGATGATTCGGTTAGCTTCAGGGGATGATTCGTGACTTAAGAGTGCGATCAGAATTGAATTTGGAGGTCCGGTGTAGAATTAGGCTTGAATTGGCAAGGTTTGAATTTTGGCAAATTCCAGTTGATAGGCAAGATTTTGATCCGAGGGTCAGAATGGGATTCCGAGAGTTGTTGTAGCTTCGTTAGGTGATTTTGGATATGTGTGCAAAATTTCAGGTCATTCGGGCGTCGTTTGGTCGGGTTTTTGATCGAATGCGAGTTTCGGAAGTTTTGGTTGAACTTGGGCTTTGATTTGAGAAAATTTGATGATTTTGATGTTAACCATAGTGTTTTGACAATTCGAGCAAGTTTGAGTAAGGTATTGGGTCACATCTGTGTTTTTGGTTGAGGTCCCGGGGGCCTCGGGGTGAATTCAAGTGGTTAAACGAGAGTTTTCGAAGTATGTTGCAGATTAGATTTTTGCTTTCATCTGGTATTTCCGCTTCTGCGGAAATGGACCGCAGAAGTGGGTAAGTGATCGCTGAAGCGGTCGTTGGCTGTCTAGGGGGATTTCGCAAAAGCGGACATGTGGACCGCATAAGCGGTCTCGCATTTGCGATTGGTTGACCGCAGGAGCGGTCCTGGGTAAAAATCGAAAGAATGCAGAAACGGATAAAGAACCGCAAAAACAGTGTCGCAGAAGCGACGAAGGCATCGCAGAAGCGAAAACTGCTGTTCAGAGGGTATTAATTTCATCTTCGCGAATTTTAGAAAGAACTCAACATTTTCATTTCTGACTAAGGAGATTTTGGGCGGTTTTGAAGAGAGTTTCGAGGGCTTTCATCAGGTATGGATTCTTGGACTTAGAATACGTTATTATGGTGTAAAATCATGGATTAACACTGAAAACCCAAAGAATTAAAGGTTAAAAATGGAGGTTAGGCTTGGGTTTATTTTGAAATGAGAATTTGGGATTTGAGGGAGCATTTGGACTCCGATTTTGATGAATTTTATATGTACGGACTCGTGGCGAGATGAAGAATCCGGTAATGTGAATTTTGTAATTTTTTGAGAAGTGGGCCCGGGACTCGGGTTTTGCCAACTTCGTGATTTTTTGTATTCTTTGAATTCTTTTGATTCAGTTATGTTTTTTTCGCCTATTGTAATGTATTTGTTATGGTTTTGGCCAGATTCGACGCGCGAGGAGGTCGATTCGCGAGGAAAGGGCATTGTGAGCTAAACTTGTGGCCGATTTGAGGTGAGTAATAGATGTAGATGATGACCTGAGGGTTTGAAACCCCGGTATATCACACTGTGACGCTATATGAGGCGAGACACGTACTCTACGGTGAGTGCACGGTCGTTTGTGATTGGGGACTATGGAACAGTCCGTTCGAGTGATGTTCATACTGTGTTATTGACTAGAATTGATTGGTAAACATCCTGCTTGGGTTGCTATGAGCATATTTGGGTAGTGTGCCATTTATGTGGATCCCTTAGGGATTATTATCACTGTTTCCCTGATGCTTAGCATATTTTCATGATATCAGTCCTGAGTAAAACTCTGTCTCGAAATGATTAGTAAATTTCTAAAGTTTTAAACACTTAATATATAATTCCTAATAATTGAAACTGAAAATGATAAACTTGACAGTGCCTGTGTGGCTTACATGGTATCTGGACTGAGTGTGGATTGGGTTGCCGCCATAACGAATGCTATGATGATATTGCGCTTGGGCTGTAGGAGACCCTCCGAAGTCTGAACCCCCACAGTGAGCGCGGGTACCCAAATGGATCGGGCTACGCGCCACAGCGGTCATGTGCATTGCATTGCATTCATGGATCGATATCTATCTGTTTTACCTGTCATTGCCTGAAGTTGTTCCACCGTTAAATGTGTAGAATTTTTTGTTATAGCTTTGCATTGTTATATTTTGGGATTTCTTACTGTCAGCCATTATATATGTCTATTACCACTGAGTTGGAAGTACTCACTTTACTCCCTACACCATGTGTGCAGATTCAGGTGTTCCGGGAGCTTAGTTGAGCTGTTTACTGCTTCCTAGAGTATCAGGAGTTGTCGAGGTAGCTGCCTGACATCCGCAGGACCCGAATCCTCCCCTTATCCCTTTTATATTTCCGCATTTTAGAACTTTGTATTACATGAGAATTTGCTACTCTGTTATCTTAGAGGCTCTAGACTCATGACCTCAAGTCTTTGAGAGATGTTGGCTATGTCAGTGTTTCAGACTGTTTCTATTTAAATTATTCGGTGAATAGACTTAACAAATTGCTAATTTCATGTTGTTACCCAGTAATGGGATTTGTTATTGGGTTGTGTGTATTGATTGGTCGGGCTTGCCTAGCAATTGTGTTGGGCGCCATCACGACCGGGATTGGGGTCTCACAAATACCAAATAAATTTGTAAAAATTTATAAAAATTACCCTAGCTATATTTTGATATAAATATGAGAATAAAATAAGTTATTCACCAAGATGATAATTTTGGGAATAATTATTGGTTTTTGTACTGCTAAAATGGGCAATAAATTTATTTAAAAATCTTTAAAAGCTGCGAAAAATACTAAAACACTTGGACATACTTATATATGCATACATATGGTGTTTTGAAAGTATTTTTGCATAAAAAAAATATACAAGAAAAAATTGGGTATCAACAATAGCCAGGGTCATGTTGAGCAACATTACAACAACAAGGTCTTGTGGAACATGTAAGCGGAAACATTCAGGTTAGTGCAAGCTCGGGTTTCATGGTTGCTATCATTGTGGAGACATTGGTCATATAAAGGCCAACTACCCAAAGTTGCAACGTAATTTTAGTAGGGGATCAACTCGTCCTTCTAGCTCCTTAGCATCTACATTTGCACCAACTCAGGCTTGTGGTTATCATAATCAGGTAGGCATGGAGCATGTAAAGGTGCAGATCGATTTACTCAAGGAGGGGGACAACCTCGTTTGTTTGCTACACTTGATCGTCAGAGTGCAGAGGCATCTGCGGAAGTTATTACTAGTGTACTTCTAGTCTGCTCACATAATGCTTATGCTATAATTGATCCAGGTTCAACGTTTTCGTATGTGACTCCATACTTTGCAATTAATCTCGGGCTAGAATGGGAAAAATTAGTAAGCCATTCATAGTATCTACTCCAGTTGGCGAGTCAGTGAAAGTCACAAGACTCTATAGAGGTTAGTTTCACTCTAAGGTAACAACAGTGAGGCTGATCTCATAGAGTTAGAAATGGTGGATTTCGATGTGATCATGGGTATGGATTGGTTATATTCCTGCTATGCCATATTAGATTGTCGTGTCAAGTTAGTTAGGTTTCAATTTCCAAATTAAGAAGTCTTAGAGTGGAAGGGTAATTCAGAATTGCTTATAGGTAAGTTTATTTCTTACCTTAAGGCACAACGAATGATCGGTAAGGGGTGTCTCACCTATTTGGCTTACATCATTAATCCGAAATCAGAACCATCATCTCTTTAGTATATGCCAGTTGTTAGAGAATTTCAAGACGTTTTCCCAGATGACCTTCCCGGACTTCCTCTTGAAAGAATCATAGACTTTGGCATTGATATCATGCCAGGCACTCAACCCATATCTATACCTCCTTATAGGACGGCTCTACTAGAACTTAACAAGTTAATAGAATAGTTGAAAGACCTTCTTGACAAGGGCTTCATCAGGCTGAGTGTTCCACCGTGGGTGCCCCGGTCCTGTTTGTCAAGAAGAAAGATACGTCTCTCATAATGTGTGTCAATTATCTACAGTTGAATATAGTTACCATTAAGAAGTACCCATTGCCAAGAATTGATGATTTATTTGACCAAATTCAGGGTGCAAAGTACTTTTCAAAGATAGACTTAAGTTCGAGGTACTATTAGTTGAGAATCAGAGAAGATGATATATCTAAAATAGCTTTTAGAACTCGCTACGGGCACTATGAGTTTCTACTAATGTCCTTCGGGTTGAAAAATCCTCCAGCTGAATTCGTGGACCTCATAAATAGAATTTTCAAGCCATTCCTTGATACCTTTATTATCATGTTTATAGACGATATTTTGGTATACTCTAGGAGCAAGGAAGATCATGCAGAACACCCCAGAATAGCCTTGCAGACCTTAATGGAGAATGATCTTTATGCCAAGTTTTCAAAATGTGAGTTCTAGTTAGTCAGTAGCATTCTTAGGCCATGTGGTATCGTGATGCGTAAAAGTAGATCCTCAGAAGACAGAAGCAGTCAAGAACTGGCCTAGGCCGATAACGCCAACCAAAATTAGGAGTTTCTTGGGGTTAGCTGGCTATTATAGAAGGTTTGTAGAGGGGTTTTCCTCACTTGCAGCTCCATTAACTAAGTTGACCCATAAAGCAGTTAAGTTGCAGTGTTCAGACACTTGTGAACAGAGTTTTCAAGAGTTAAAAAAGAGGTTGACCACTGCACATGTGTTAACCTTGCCGACAGGTTGGGGTGGGTTCACAGTGTATTGCGATGCCTCTATAGTGGGTCTTGGTTGTGTTCTTATGCAAGAGGGAGAAGTTATTGCTTATGCTTCCAGGAAGTTAAAGAATCATGAGAAGAACTGGAGTTTGTAGTAGTGGTGTTTGCTTAAAGATATGGAGACACTACCTTTATGGCGAGCATTCTGAAGTGTTTATAGATCACAAAAGCCTCCAATACATTTTCAAATAGAAAGAATTAAATTTGAGATAGAGCAGGTAGCTCGAGCTATTGAAGGATTATGACATCAATATCCTTTATCACCCGAGCAAAGCTAATATGATAGCAGATGCACTTAGTAGGAAGTCAATGGGTGTCTTGGCCCATCTTGCAGTACAAAGGCAAATTTTGGGTAGAGAAATTCAAAAGCTGGCAAATGATGGAATTAGATTGGATGAGACCAACGAAGGACGTATAACTACTTATGCCTTAGTGCAATCCTCTATTGTTGCACATGTTAAAGCTAAGCAAGACGAAGATCCATACTTAGTGAAGTCAAAAGAAGGAGTCAGAAATAAAGAAATCACTGCTTTTACCCTAGGAAGTGATGGAGTTTTGAAGTTGAATGATCAGTTATGTGTGCCTGATATAGATGGGCTTAAGAAGGCCATAATGGAAGAAGCTCATAGTTCGAGGTACTCTATCCACCCAGGTTCTACCAAAATATATTTTGACTTGAAAGAGTTGTATTGGTGGAAAGGCATGAAGAAGTAAGTAGAAGATCATGTGGCTAAATATTTGAATTGCCAGCAAGTCAAAGCCGAGCATCAGAGGCTTGGTGGCCTAGCTCAAAATATAGAGATAACACATTGGAAATGGGAGATGAGTCATATGGATTTCGTAGTAGGTCTACCTTGCACATACCATAAGCATGATTCAATTTGGGTATTGTAGACCGACTAACAAAGTCCGCGCATTTCCTACCAGTAAAGAAGATACATCCTGCAGAGTAGTATGCACATTTGTACATCAAAGAAATAGTCTGATTGCATGGTACTCCAATTTCAAACATATCTAGCAGAGGACCTCAGTTCACGGTGCATTTTTGGCAGGCATTTCAGAAAAGATACCGTTTTCCATCCAAAGACTGATGGCCAGGCAGAAAGAACCATTCTGACTCTCGAAGATATGTTGCGTGCATCTGTTATAGATTTTGGAGGTAGTTGGGATGATCACTTGCCACTTATAGAATTTGCTTACAATAACAGTTGTCGGGCCAGCATTGGTATGGCTTCTTATGAAGCATTGTATTGGCGAAGATAGAGGTCTCCAGTGGGTTGGTTCGAACCAATAGAGGTGTCATTGATTGCTCCACAGTTTGTTTGTGAGGCCTTAGAGAAAGTCCAGCTAATCAGAGAAAGATTAAAAGCGGCTCAGAGTTATCAACAGTCCTATTCTGACAAGAGGCATCATGACTTAGAGTTCGTGGTTGGTGACAAAGTATTTTTGAAAGTTTCATCAATGAAAGGAGTTATGAGGTTTGGTAGCAAAATTTAGTCCTCGATTTATGTGACCTTATGAAATTATAGAAAAGAAAGGAAATGTGGCTTATGAACTAGCGTTGCCCGTTGAGTTATCCTCTGTTCATCCTGTCTTTTATGTGTCTATGCTTATAAATTACATTCATGATGAGTCGCATATAATACTTGCCGATACCCTAGACATTAAAGAATACTTGACTTATGAAGAGGTACCTATAGAAATTCTCGATAGGCAAGAAGAAAGTTGAGAACAAAAGATATAGGATCGGTAAAAGTTTGGTACAGTAATAATGATTCAAAAGAGGCTACGTGGGAGGTCAAGGAAGATATAAGGAAGGAGTATCCTTATTTATTTGAGGAACAAGGCGTATAAACCTAGGTCCAACTTGGCATTTATATTTCATTTATTAAAGACAAGTTAGCATGTGTTTATGTCTATGCTAAATTATACTTAGTTGTTAGAGTAATTTAGTTTCTGTCAGAGTATATTTAGTAATTTAATAATTTAGTGTCATACCAGAGTATATTTAATTCATTAAAGTTATTTCCTTTTTGCAGAAGTGTTGTGCATTAGATTTTGGTTGGCTATTGTGGTACCTCCTTACCGAAGTGTGAGTAATTAGTTTATGAGCTGTGTATGTTGCATATGAATTGCATGTTATGATATATTTGGTTGTTGGTGGTGTTGTTGTGGTATTGGTGACAAGGATATTTTTTTGGATAGTCCAATTTACAGGGGAGACTCTGCCCAAATATTTGAAAACTTAGGGAGTTAGCTAAAATTTTGAGTCCCTTAGGAAAGTGAGTAGTGCTAAGAAATTTAAGAAGTTTAAGGACCTAAGGAATGATTGTTAGCTTAAGAATAGGGCCCTAGCAACATTCGAGGATGAATGTTTTTAAGGAGGGAATATTGTAACACTGCTCAAATCTATAAAAGTTTCAAGAAACACTAAATATAGAATTTAATTTTTTTCCACTGAAATTATACTCCTCTTACTGATTTAAACCATTGTGATTGACTTTTGAGTTACTTCTCTATTTATAAATAATTGGATATACAATTAGAAAAAATATTAATAATTTTAATATTATTAAATATTAAAAATATATATAATTACATACTAGTTAAGTCAAAACTAAAAACCAAAAAAAGGAAGAAAAAAACAAAACAAAAATAAGAAGCACGTGCCTTATCCAATAAAGGGTTGTGGAAGCCAAACTATTAAGCAAAGGCTTATACAAGAAACATAATGCTCTTACGTTCACGTAGCAAACGCAGGCAACGAAATTTCTAGGGTTCTTTACAAACCATTAATTTTTGAACTCAGGTATATCAAATTCCTTATTGTCAATTATTCTATAATAGTAGTAGGTGAAAGTTGAATAGCTAACTCCCTTCTTTCTCTGAATCAACATTAAATTCCATGTTAAGGTGTGAAACTTTGAATTTAATTAAAACACACTGGTTGTTGTAGAATTAATTATTTTACGGGTATAAAATGGACTGGGGTATTAGCTCGAGGAGTTTTGAGGTGAGTTGATATGACTCTTTACTAAAGTGGTTTAACTCACAAAAGCACGCATACAAGGTGTTTGATAAATTATTTAAAAGAGTTAATATGTACTTAATTGGAGAGAGTGAGTACATATTAATTTAAAATTGTTCTAGATAAACTTTAGATGAGTTATTATGATATATGTGCATAAATTTTCAGATTTTTGTGTTATTCTTATATGCCATTTTCATGTTGAAAATTTATGAAGAAGCAAGAATCTTTAGAAATACTTTTGAATGTTTGTTTCATTCTTATGCCATACCTTACATTTGAGGATACCAGTATGAGTATGTATAGAATGTTCCATAAAAGATTTAGACTTGAAAAGTCACAAGAAGAAGTTTTAGAAAGAAAATATTTTTGGGAATATCCTTTATTCTGAGAAGGGGTCATCGTCCAGGCCGAGGGTCCTGACGAAGGCGTTGACTTCTTGAAACTACTTGTGCAAATGAGGGAGCACACGAGACTAGGGTCTCATTACTGAGAATTTACTTAGTCAATCTAAGGTATGATACATGAGTGTTGAGAACAATGAAGCTCGTGTTTGGGCTTATTCGACCAGGTTGGGATCAAACCCGTGCCGATCACACGGTGACTAAGACTGAAATAGGTTAGGATAGTTGGAACTTCCAAAGTATAAAGTGAAGTATTTTTTTATAAGAAAGAAAAAGAAAAGAATTTCTTTAGAATATTCGTAAACTACTATTATGTAATTATTTTAAAATTGTTCTTATAAGCTTTTTGTTTTAAATGCATTTAGAATCTTTGCTCATAATGTATATGTTATTAAAGTTTCGTCCCCTATCGTTGAGACTCAGTGAGTACAATGGATGGTACTGACATTCTCTTTTGGGAACCTACGTTGTTCTGCGGTACCCCGTAGGAACCAATTTTAGAGGCGAGCAGGCTACGGGTTAGGACTTCCCTCTCTTTTAGTGTTGTTGGTGAGCTCCGCTTTTATTCGTGGAGTATTCTTTAGAGTTATCTTTATTTAGTTATTTCTTTGTTTACTTGGAGAACTAGCCAGGCAATCCCATGTCATGAGCAGTGCGTCACTTTATCAGTAGAGGCTTCATAGACAAATTCAGTCGGTTAAGTTTCAGATGTTTTTTTATAATAACTTAATAATATTTTATTGGTTACTACGAATAAAGTTTTGGAGTTGGTTTATTTCATGTATTTAAATTAATTAAAAGTATTTGGTTACAGTAGTACCCTTGTAACATATAAAGTTTGAAGTTATAATAGATTTGATAAGCACAAATGTTTCGCTCGGTCATGTTTAGTAATCTGGTGCCGGTCCTGGCTTGTTCAGAAAATGGGTCGTGATAGAAATGTTGTCTGATTGGGTAGGGATTTTATTAGGTGTGGGGGGCTACTAGGGTATTATCAATTTTGTCCTCTAGTGAGGCAAGATATTGAGAGATCTCTTTTGTCTTCTGTGACCGATACACGCATTTAGGAATAGTGGTTTTTTGATTGCTTTCAATAGTGGTATTAACTATATCCTAGATTGATGGTTGAGAAACGATTATTAGTATTATCAAATTGATTTGTGGAATATTTGAGGTATTCATCGGAGGTTTGATTATTATTAAAAGAACTATTAGTAGATTTAGGAATATATTTTAATTTTTGGGTTATAATGTACTTACCTGTTGATGCATTGAACAACTTAACATTGATACCTGAATCCTGGGATTTTCCAACTGCTTCATTTGATTTTGTGTTCTTGGATTTTCTACTCCTTGAAAATGGGATGTGACCTATCCAACCTCTTGTGCTATTATTGGATTAGAATTAGCAGTTGGTGCTTGGTCCGTTGAGGGGGAGATCATTTCGTTTGTTAGTGGTCTTATTAGGGTGCAAGATGTGGTTTTGTGGCGTAGCCTACAACACGTTTTACAATGGAATTTGTCTGCTTCATATTGGATATACTGTTTATGAGTTTCTATGTAGATGAATTTATTTGCCGGCTCTTCCATAGGTATATATTTCAATGCATAATCTAGCATATCGTCCTCTCAGGGAAGAGGATGTACAAGCATCTACCTTCAATAGCCTTCCTATAACTCCTCCTATTTTCTAGAGTATTTCCTTGTCATAGAATTCGGTTGGTAATTGAGGGAGTCTAACCCATACCGCTAAATAAGTTTGTCTAGCTTCAATTGCCACAAAATTAGGTTGCCACCTCTTTATTGATAAGAAGTTTTCATAGATGAACCATGGCCCTTTTTGGAGGATTTGGTTCATGATCTCTTCCTTTTGTAATTTGACAATGAAGTAGTCATTGCATAAGTTAATAAGGGAATGTTGTCACTGATTTTCCATAGGTCTTGGATTTTTTGTTTCAAAATTTGATGGAGTATTCCTCTATCTTGTAGTTTTACTATTAATGAATATTTTCATGGGTGGTAGATTATTTGTCTATTTTCTAAGGATATGGGGACGGAAAGAGATATATTAGTATTTTTTTCTTTGCTTGAATATGAGTCTGGCTCACGTTCTTGGATGTCAATTAGAAACATGAAGGAAGAAGAAGGGTCTGTGGAGAAATTTATTGAATCATCATTTCCCAAAGAGTTTCTCTTTGAACGTTTAAGGACTTTTGTCGCTTGGAGTACCTGGGCTATTAACGCCGTCCAATGATTTGGTAGATGATAACTTATCTGACGACTTTGGAGAGATTTGTTTGGTGTCTATGTTAGAGGTGATTGAGTTTGTTTACCCTAAAATCCGAGTAATAATTAAATTTATACTGTGATTTTAAAGATATGTGATTTAATCCAATAACAATTGATAAACAAGGAATTAAATATATAAATTGAAGAATAAAATAAGTCAAACCAGTGCGGGCCAAATCTAGACCTCGAGCTCTAATGGCCTCGAGGTGAAATAGTATGAATAACAAGTAACAAAGCAACTCTGATGAACAGTGAATAAAATAGCTAGAGAATAAAGTGTATGTATTATATTATCAGTCAAAACGTGTCTTACAAATGAATGGGTTCCCCTTTATATAATAGGGGAGTACTAAATAAGGTACACTTCTAATTACAATAAGAAATCATAATTGACAGTTGTCTAACCGCCAAGGGTCAATCCATTTTGCAATTTACGTCGTGATTTTCGGGTCATTGCGAGTATCTAGCTCTTTTTGTTACTGAACCATAACGGCATTATCTCGAGTTATGTCTTCTTCCGACCTCGGCAAATGATTTCGATCTCGACCATCGGCAAATGATTTCGATCTCGACCTCGGCCCCGAGCTCGGTGTCTTCTCCTCTCAACGTGATATCATTTTTTCTATCAAAGAATGAAATCGGGTAGCCACTATTTTACCATATACAGAGTTCATAGAAAATGGAAGTTTGTGGTAGAGGTTTTGAATTTAGAGGCATTTTAGAGACAAGGGAGAGCACTTCTCTCTACTGTCATTCCCATTCAGACGTTCACACAAAATAGGATAAGGGTAAGTTGAAGTTTCAATTACTACTACTTATAAGTATTTTTTAGCTTACTTTTTTTAAGGCCAAGAGGATGTCGGATGAGTGGAGATGGAGTACGGTGATTCCATTGTATAAAAATAAAGGTGATATCCAAAGCTGTAACAATTATAAAGGTATTCAAATTGCTGAGTCATACCATGAAAGTATAGGAGAGGGTGGTTGAAGCGAGGGTGAGGACGGCAACGTTTGTATCCGAAAATCAGTTCGGGTTCATGTCGGGCCGTTCTACCACAGGAGCTATACACCTTGTTAGGAGGTTGTTGGAACTGTACAGAGAGAGAAAGAAGGATCTGCACATAATGTTTATTGACCTAGAGAAAGCGTATGACAAGGTTCCTAGAGAAATTCTCTGGAGATACTTGGAGGCAAAAGGTGTGTCGAATTATGGAAATTAAGGACATGTATGATGGGGCTAAGACTCGGGTTAGGACAGTAGGAGGCGACTCTAAGCATTTTCCGGTGGAAATGGGGCTACACCAAGGCTCTGCGCTCAGTCCATTCTTATTTGCCCTAGTGATGGATGCAATAACACACCATATTCAAGGGGAGGTGCCATGGTTCATGCTATTCGCTGATGACATAGTTCTGATTGATGAGTCACGAGCCAGTGTTAACGAGAGATTGGAAGTTTGGAGACAAACTCTTGAGTCTAAGGGTTTCAAGCTAAGCAGAACGAAGACAGAATACCTCGAGTGTAAGTTCAGCGCTGAGCCGGGGGAAGTGGATGTCGATGTGAGGCTCGAATCACAGGTTATCCTAAGTAAAGGCAGCTTCAAGTACCTTGGTTTGGTTATCCACGGGGGAGGGGAGATCGATGAGGATGTCACACACCATATTGGGGTAGGATGGATGAAGTGGAGGTTAGCATCTGGAGTCTTGTGTGACAAGAGAATGCCAACGATACTCAAAGGTAAGTTCTACAAAGCGGTGGTTAGACCGGCCATGATGTATGTGCCTGAGTGTTGGCCTGTTAAGAACTCACATATACAAAAGATAAAAGTAGCATAGATGAGGAGGTTGAGGTAGATGTGCGAGCACACTAGGATGAATAAGATTAGGAATGATGATATTCGGTAGAAGGTGCACCTGTCTCCCATTGAGGACAAGATGCGGGAAGCGAGGCTCAGATCGTTCGGGCATGTACAAAAGAGAAGCCCAGATGCTCTAGTAAGGAGGTGTGAGCGGCTGATTGTGGAAGGCACGAGAAGAGGTAGAGGGCAACCTAAGTAGTATTGGGGAGAGGTGATCAGACAAGATATGGCGAGAATTTAGATTTCCGAGGACATGACACTTGAGAGGACGTTGTGGAGGTCAAATATTACGGTCGTAGGCTAGGAGGTAGTTGAGTCTTGCGTTATTTTGTACCTTTGTAAGCCTAGTCCAGTAGGGTTTTGTCTAAGAGAGTTAGAGGCAATGTCGTGTCTTACTAGTTTCTTTAACGACGTTGGATCCATTTACTAACCAACGTTTTTGCTTTGAATTTTTCTTCTGCATTTTATATTCCTATTTTTCCTATGATCTCCGTGATGAATTTAATATCCTCTCCTTTTGTCTTTTTTTTATTATCTTGAGCGAAGGATCTTTTTGAAAAAGCTTCTCTACCTCGTCGGGGTAGGGGTAAGGTCTGCGTACACACTATCCTCCCCAGACCCCACTCGTAGGATTTTACTGGGTTATTGTTGTTGTTGTTTTATTTTGTAAACATCAGAACTGCTAATAAAGCAAACTCATCCAAAACTTTTTATTTGATCAGTTTTAACGTAAGATTTTTCAGCTGATACGTATTCTTGGTTTGATCAATTTCCCATAAATATCTTGAACAAATCCTCAATTCATTTCATTTATGTCATTCCTCCTTGAAACTTATTAATTTATATTTTTCCTAAGAAGCTCTACGGATATTTTAATTATTTTAACAAAAAGAAATATGTGTTTTAAGCACAAAACTATTTATATTAAGAGAAATCATCTAGTCTTTTAATTGGTCAAGTCGAGTAAAATACTCAAACTTACTAGGAAATAATAGGAGGAAATGATGATTGTTACGATGAAATGTCTATGATACACTAATATTTATAAGTCATATAAAATCATACATTTAATTTTTATGTACATGGATCTTCATTTAGCTTTAGAATTCTCCTTTATTCGAGCACATGGACAAAACCAAAATATTGCTATGTGGATCTTATAAACCAATACATTTAATATATTTTAGTTCATGCATTACAATCAGGGGCGGACCCGCGTGAAGAAGAGAGGGTCACCAGCACTCGGAAGAAACTATCAATATATATGTGTATATACTTTCAAATTATGATATATATCTTTCTATGACCCCTTAGACTCAAAAGCACTTTGGGTGCATTGGTAAATGCAGCTGCTTTCATGCCAAATACCTGTTATTAATCCACCTAAAGACATCGAATAATTATTTTCGTCGTGACCCTATTTGCCTACAAACACTGTTAAGGTATTGTTACATAAGTTTAATATCTTAATGCCTTCTTCTTTTTATAATTGACTCATCACACCAAGAGACATTTGTAATGAAATGGTATTTTTTCCAATGCGCTTAACCCTTTCATGTAATACTAGATTCTTGGACAATGCAATAATAAATTTGTTATCAACACTTTGTTGCATCTTCTTTCTTTTTCTTTTTCTTTTTTTATAACTTACTTCATAAACAAAGAGGTTGCTCTGATGGTAAGCAACCCCCACTTCCAACCGAGAGGTTGTGAGTTCGAGTTTCCCCAAGAGCAAGGTGGGAAGTTCTTGGAGGGAAGGATGTCGGGGGTCTATTTGGAAACAGCCTCTCTACCCTAGGGTAGGGGTAAGGTCTGCGTACACACTACCCTCCCCAGACCCCACTAAGTGGGATTATACTGGGTTGTTGTTGTTGTTTTTTAATTACCAAGTAGCAATTACATAACTATAGCATACCTAACACAGTCTGCTATCTTTCCATATACATCTCATACTCTATTATGTAAAAACATAAACTATACACAAATAACTTATTTCTAGGAGTAACTCTAACACTAACAACATAAGCTATTTCTTTTGTAATTTACTCCCACACTCTGCTTTTTTGTTCAAAATATGCACGTTTCTCTCCATCAAAATATGATAAGCTACTTCTGCATAAACCACTCTAAAGGCCTGAGCATGTTGAGTTTTCCCTTTGGCACATAAGACTTTCCATTAGATGAATTGCTACCAATTGACAAATCCAAGAAATTATTTTTCCATCCAACTGCACATTTTACTCCAAACTTGCTTAGTATATTCACATTGCCTAAATAAGTGATATCTTATTTCCACTACTTTTCTACACATTATATATTGTGTATCAATATTGATCTTCCGGTTAGCTATTCTGTCACAAGTCATCAATCTCCCATGCATCATCAGCCACAATATGAATTTTGCCTTTGGTCTTGCTGCATTGTTAAACATCAATGTTTTCCATTCCACTCTACTATAATCATCAAGAAATTGCAAGTATATTTGTCTGATCAGGCTTCTATTATGAGTTTGCATAAACTGTGTAGCTTCCAGTAATCCATTTGCCTCTATCATTTTCCTTACCATCGGACAAGCTTGCTGATGTATTGGAATTGTAGTCATTGGTTGGTTCTTGATATAGTATGCATGAATGTAGCAGATCTACAGCTTATCTTGCTTATGAGCTAAATCCCAGCAGTTTTTGGCAATGGCTGCTTTATTCCACAACATCAGACTGACAATATTCAGTCCACCTCTTACCTTAGGCAGGTAAACTCTATCCAAGTCAGCAAGGCCTTCTTTGTAATTTCACTTGTACCAGACCAAATATAAGACCTGCATAGCCCCTCTATGATCTTGATCACTTTTGTTGGAAGAATGAACAATTGTGCCCAGAAAGCCTAAATTCCAAATAGAACACTTTGGACTAACTGGACTCTCCCTGCATATGATAAAGTTTTAACAGTCCAAGAAGTAATCCTTATAGTCATTTTATCAATAAGTGGTTGTCATTTCATTATACGTGGTTTCTTTGTAGATATAGGTACACCTAAAAATTTGAAGGGAAGTTCACCATTAAAGAGCCCAACATCTGCAGGATTTTTTGTGTA
Organism: Nicotiana glauca; assembly: GCA_026770625.1. NCBI lineage: Eukaryota > Viridiplantae > Streptophyta > Magnoliopsida > Solanales > Solanaceae > Nicotiana > Nicotiana glauca. The sequence continues at coordinate 203,303 of MU742027.1, forward strand.
TCTGCCAAAGACACCCCTCCAAAATAAGCTTCATTTTTGCTAAGGTTTGCTTGTAACTCTGAAACCTGAGTGAATTGATAAAATTTCTACTGCATTACTTGCATTGTCTTTATATCACCTCTGGCAAATAATAATAAATATCAGCATAGCTTAGGTGAGTGATCCCATGCTTTACACATCTAGGGTGATACTTAAACTCCTTCTCTTGCTTCAGGCTAGCTAGATTCCTACTCAAATATTCCATTGCTATGACAAACAAAAATGGAGACATAGAATTTCCTTGCCTCAATCCTTTGGCAGCATTAAAGGGCTTAGTTGGCATACCATTAACTACAATATAGTAGTTAACTGTCTCAATACATTTCATAATCCAAGATATGAATAGCTGGGGGAATACTAGCTCTTCCATAACTTGTTTCATATATGGCCACTCTACAGAGTCATAGGCTTTCTGAAGATCAATCTTTATCATGCATCTAGGAGATATATTTTTCCTAGTATAAGCCTTCACCAGTTCATGTGTCAATATGATATTATCTGCTAGCTTTCTCCTAGGTATAAACCCTGCTTGTGCTTATAATTATACTAATGATGCCTTGTATCCTTGCTGTTAGAACCTTGGATATCATTTTGTATAGGACAGTGCAACATGCTATAAGCCTGAACTCTTTAACAGTTTTAGGCTTAAACGCCTTAGGGACCAAGGTTATGGCTATGTAGTTTATGGCTCTATACAGTTTTCCAGTGGTAAAAACTCCATAACAGCTTCAAGGACTTCATATTTAATAAAAGGCCATGCTTTCTTGAAGAAATATGCACTATAACCATCAACACCAGGTGCCTTATCATTGCCAATAGAGCATAATCCTTCATAAATCTCTTTTGGAGTCACATCTCTGTATAACTCAATCCTTTGTGATTGATTGAGTTTAGCTCCCTTAAACATAACCCTTTTGTCTATAGAAGGAAGTGATTGGGCAGCAGTGCCCATCAGTTATTTAGAAATCTACTATCTCCCTTTGAATACTTTCTGACTCAGTAATACTATCTCCCTTTGAATACTTTCTGACTCAGTAATCTTGTTATCAGTGGTAGATTGTAACTCCACTATTTGCTTTCTTTGGCTCCTCTCTTTCATTATAACTGGGAAATACTTAGTATTAGAATTACCTAGTTGTATCCATTTTGCTTTGGCTTTTTGTTTCAGAGCTCCCTCTTCTATCATATCCCATTTATCCAAATTTTGAATCAACTCCTTTTTATTCAGTAGCAGCTCAGAGGAACTACTTGTATCTATGCTTTTCTGTACATGTTCAAGTTCAATTCTGGCTATCTCTATCTTCTGTCTAATGAACTTAAACTCCTCCATATTAAGTTTCCTTAGTACTAGCCTTAATATTTGTAGTTTCATCAACACATTTTCCATCTTCTGTCTGTCAAGACTTTGCTTCCAAATTGCTGCACTTTATAGGTGAACCTCTCATGATCAGCCTGGACATTGAAAAATTTGAATGGAATTTTCCTATTTCTTTACCGGTCATTGAAGGTTAAGCTCATAAGAGTATGATCAAAAATAAATGGCAATTCATATATAGTGGAGATATGCCCCCATTGCATCATCCATTCATAATTACCAAATATTTCATCAATTCTGCTCCATATCCTGTCACCGCCATCTTGCTTATTAGACCAAGTATAGTATTCACCTTCCCAAGTCAGTTCACTAAGCTTCAATTCTTGGATACACTTGCTGAAATCTTGAATTTCTGCCTTAGTAACTGTATTTCCATGCATTCTATCTTGTAGCTGCAGAATAGCATTAAAATCTCCCCCAATCACCCATGGAATGGATGTCTTTGAGAGAAATTCAAAAATAGCAAGATTTACCACTGGTCGTTGAAAAATAGCCAAGTTTCAAAAGTCATCGAAATTTAGCCACTTTAAATCTAAGCGAAAACACTGTTCAAAATCCGGAAAAATATACCCGCAAATTTTACGGGAGTTCTAGCATAAGTATGCTTGAACTCCCGTAAATTTTATGGGAGTTCCAGGATAACTATGCTGGAACTCCCGCAAATTTTACGGGAGTTCCAGCAAGTATAATTGTTAGTATAATATACTGGAGTTTGGAGCACTGGTGCTCCAGTCTCCCGCAAATTTTACAGGAGTTAGCAAAGTATACCGGTCCAGTATAATATGCTGGAGTTCATACACAAATGCACCAGAACTCTAGTATATTATACTGGACCGGACCCTGTTGTAGTAAAATAGTGGCTATTTTTTATTGACTTGGTGAACGCTGGCTATTTTTCATTGACCAGTGTGAAAACTGGATATACCATGATATTTTAACCATTTGATTTATCTCTTTCAGGTTTTCCCATAGTTGCTTCTTTTGTTCAACTGTGTTAAAGCCATAGACTATAGAAGCTGCATATTCTTGATCATTTCTGACATTTGTGACAACACATTGAAGAACCTATGCTTCTGCTTTAATCAACTTGACTGAGTAGTAGTTAGTATCTACAGAATCCATATTTTACCATTAGTTGCGGCATTGTAATTGTTAAGCATCACCCAACCAGGTGCTATGTGGTGGCTGACTCCTCTAGCATTGTGCTCCTTTACTCTTGTTTCAATGATCCCAGCTAGTTTAATGTTTTTAGTCCTTAGATAATTTTTCAACTCCTTCCTCTTGTACCACTTATTAATACCCCTGACATTTCAGATTAACCACCTCATTGATTGAGTTTAAATCCCCCACCTTTATCATGAGGTAAGGTAGAACTTCCACTTGTACCTGTTGTCCCACTTTTTAAACTGCTTCTGCTAGATAAAGGTGTTAACATAGGGAAGTTTTCAAGGCTGAAGTCTAATACTTGCTTCTTACCCTTATCTATTGCTTCTGCTTCATTACCCTTTGTGCCTCTAACCAACTGATATTGACTTGTTTGTTGTGTCTGCTTTGGTAAACATCGCTGAGGTCCTTCCTTGCCAATTTCATTCATATTTGTCACTCCATCTACCTTAGAAGCCTCTATACCAGTTGCTTCTGTATGAACAGGTTCTGGATTGTTTGTAGCATTTGTGATAGGTCCTTTAGTTCTCCATTCATAAGTAACTTTTTTTGGTTCTCTTCTCCTCTTTGGTTGCATCTATTTCTGCTCTTTAGTCCCTTGGTGAGTAGGACAGACAAGGCCAATAGCTTGCATTTGTCACAATACATTGGTTTTCACTCATATACTAAATCCTGTTGAAATATTCTTCCTCTGGGATACATCACCATAATCTCAGTAGGCATAGCTTTAGTCAAATTCTCTTCAATCAACATCATTGCATATGAAATTCTTGTTTGCTTGGTAGTACACTCATCAGCAAATAGAGATTTTCCAATAGCACTGTAATTTTGCTAAGAGCTTCATTCGCCCAGCAGCTCATTGGAAATTCAGGAAAAATTACCCACAGTGGGATATCAGTTAAGAATTCCATACTTAGATATCTGGAGACCAAGGCTTAAGTATTATTGGCCTATTTCTGATAGTGTGAGGCCGAGCATAAAATATCCCATGCATGTCAGATAGGCTTTGGAATTTTATCACATAGTATCCATCTTCATGCATGAATAGATCTGGTTCAGCAACATCAAGCCAGCGTTGAGTAATATACTTTATCATAGCATTATATCCCGGATTTTCACCCACAATATAGGCTATCATCATAGCACTCCACCTCTCTTCTGCTTCTTTCACATCCTGCATCTCAAGTTTCACCACAGTTTTCCTTTCTATAATCTGAGAAGGAACATATCTAAGGGCCATTCCATGGGTTGCAACTCAATTTTGTCGAAATAAATTGGACCACGATTTTGGCTCTGCTCTTCGATCTACAAGATTCACCACTTTATCCTAGATTCACATGTTCTCTATGTCTAATAGAAACTTCTCTTTATTTTGTCATAGCCTCTTTGCCTAGATCCTTATGCATGTCCTTGATTGCCAATTCTGTTACTGTTCCATTGAAAATTCCATCAGCTCCAGCAGTACCACTCGCCTCACTTTGTTTAGTTTGAGCTGATATGCCTAGAGTCAGCTTCCTATTAACCTCCAAGCTAGTCGATGGACTAAACTCACCTTTTTCTGCTTCTACTCCTTCGTGTTGTTCTGGTATTTGCATGACTTGGTTTAGCTGTCCAGCTTTCGATTTGATTAATTGAGCTTCCAGCGGTTGAGATCGGTGTCTTAGGAACCTTTTTGACCTTCCTCTTCCTCTACCTCGCCCCCTAGCCATGGCAGACGCACTCAGCGCACGTTTAGCCAACGTGACCTGAGAGCATAGAGAAGACAAGTTTAGTCAGAATTTTTTTTTTTGCATCTTCTTTCAAATTTGAGGTTGATTAAGTTGTTTCAACAATGTTTTAAGCCAAATTGCAGGTTGCTTACTAGATATATACAAGTAGTTTTTTATATTTTCTATATCATAGTAATCGATATTTAGGAAGGTAGACTTTGGAGCAATCCTAAAGTTGTCTTTGCGGGACCTATAGATCACGGGTTCGATCTGTAGAAGCAGTCATTAATGCTTGCATTACGATAGGTTGTCTACATCACACCCCTTGAGATGCGGCCCTTCCGCTTCGAACCCTGTGTGGATATGAGATACGTTGTACACCGAACTATCCTATTAATCATATTTATTATAAGACGGTTTTAGATTTTTGAACATTAATGTTGACGGAAGAATTTAATTCCTAAAGGCTATAAAAGTTCTCAACATCACATCGTTATATATGTCTATCAATATGGAACTTTGAGCTTAGTGTTTTTCTTATATGCATTTATCCACGTGTGTTCATACGTGTACATGGATACGCTATATACATACATAGGTATAAAAGAGAAGAAAAATCACCACAAGCTCACTATGTCCTGTGTCCACCCTCGAGAAAAGGTGGAAGAAAAAGTGAGAAGCCCATGAAACCAGACTAATCATTCTGCACATTTTGCTATAAAACTGAAGTACAGAAAGAAGTAAAACAGGAAAGACAATAATGCCTTACATTGATGAATTGTAGTTATAACTTATAAAAACCATATATACATAACATAGAATTGATATTTGCCAACCTAAGCTCAACATATAGAAGTTTCGTCGCCCTATATTTATACAATCTTACGTTCTTTTGAAAATATTCTATACAAAATTCCCTCATTTCCATGAATCTTAGTAACTTTCTCGGATCAAATGGATAGGAAGAACGATACAAGAAGAAAGAAATCAGAATATGCTCCAATGAGCAGACCCCAAAATTGTGCAATCATAAAACTATATTAGCAGTAGAGTGATGCAAAATTTAGACAAAAGTGAGATTCTTCAAGCTTTTGCTACCTCTCAAACTCTTGAACTGATGACATTAACTTCCAGCTGCCTTCAAAAAGTTGTCATATGGACTTGAGGCAGGTAGTGCAAAGAAGTTGGGATGACGCTGGGATTCAGTTGCACATGGCGTTGGAGTGACATTGATAAAGGGATTCGACAAATTGGAGTCAGAGCCATGTTTGACATGTGTATGTTCAACCTGCAATACACGTGAGTTTCAGAGTTGAAACTATAGGATAGAAATTAAAGCGTACACATAAATATATTTTGTAGCACGTAAAGCCACTATTTCATGCATGCTTGTAATAGACAAGAAATGTGATCTCCAGTCTGAATACTGTAGTGCACACTTACAAGGAAAACATGAGATCATATTTGTAACGAATCACATTGACCGGCACCACAAAATGGACACCTGTTTCACATATACCCTTGTTCGCCACCAGCATTTTCAAGGCTCTTTTAAATTATCTTCCAATGAAATTCGACAGCACTAATGATTATCTAATATAAGATGGTGTAGCTCTAGCATGTTACATGGTTGTGATAGGACAAAACACTCTCCTTTCTAAAAAGTATCGATGCCACCTTAATTTTGATATGAATATCCTCAGTTTCCCTCTTGCTCAATTGTGCATGGTATGTAAATGCACTTGATTGTGTTGGGGAGGGGAGTAGTTTGAGCTTCCATTGTCTTTAGATTGCAATTTGCGGAAGCAAACCGGGGACCATACTTAATGGTGAGCTTCTCTTCTTTTTTCTTTATCCCTTTAAAACAACATTTATGATATCATGATTCCACCACTTCAATATACTGTTATTACAGCATTTAAAGTGCTTCTAAGTTGTTACTGCTGCATGTGAAGTTGCTTCTTAGTAGCCCTCTAAAATGCCACTTTGAAGCCTACCACCTAAAGGTTCCTTTTTATAATGGTGCAAAATGGAATCTTGTTGAAAGGAAAAATGGGTAAACGCTATTCTCTCCCTGTAATAGCAAAGTAGTACGCTAGCAACACTCTCCATAATATGCAGGGTTTAAAACTACATCTCTTGCAAGTCTCGTGCTATGAAAATGATGCTCAAAACTGAAAATGCCAAAACTATAAGATGAACACATTTCTTTTATACTTACTGGAGTAGATTTTGTATCAACGCAGTTGTAAGATGGCTTCATATTTGCCTGGATATAGTCCTGTCCATAAAAGTCAAAAGGATTTTCACGAGACGCTTGGGGAATCATTAAATGTGACATCTTTTCCTGCTTCCCTGCTTGAAGGGCCTCACAATGGCCTGCCATGTCCTTGTATGTCATATCAGAAGTTGAGACAGAGAGTCTTCCAACTTGCAGTGTCGTATCTGACACCTGCATAAGTTTCAGGTAAATGATTTAGAAAAGTTATAACTATGTCTACGGCAAGAAACTTGCCATACATGATATTATCACAGTGGTCAGTATTACAACCACATACCCAATCAAAAAATAAATAACAACCATACCCAAAGGGCTTTTCCCACAAAACTCTGCTGAGAAACCACCCCTATTTCAGATGAAACCCCTCAATTATTTATAGGGGCACCCAAAAACCCCTATGAAATAATTATTATTCCGGTCACCTTCACTTGAAACCATTGATGTAATTCAAAATTATATGTGGGAAAGAAATGGCAAAAAACCTTTTCCATTACCAGCTGCCCTTTTGCCATTCTATTAATAGCACCAGTCCACCAGATGGTTTGGCATTGGACGAAAGCAATGAAATCCTGTATTTCCTTTATCCCTTCCTTATCAAAATTCAAAATTTCCCAATTTCTTCTTTTGAAGAACTCATCTTTTGATTCAGTAAATATCAACACTCTTTCAGTTTTACCTAAAGTTCAGATCAAACATGCAATAATCTCTCCACATGCTATGCCTATTTCTCTCTTACCACCTGTTTACCTCCAAGAAGGATCGATTACATTAAGTTGCTTCTATTAGATTTTATAAATTTCACTGCATGAACTAGCTTTTAAGGTTGAGTAGACCCAGTATTTTGTGAGGCCTCTCTACTTTTTTTTGTATACTTCTTGTATATGGGCATTTATGCCCTTCATTATTGAAATCTTATTACTTTATCAACAAAAAATGTTTTGTTAGACCCAAAGTTCATTTTCTTAACATGGTATTAGAGTGTTAGAGAATACACCTGTCCCACATTGACTGCGTAGAGATTTCCTTAGGGGTTTATAATATCTTGTTCATTCCACCCATTGCCTTAAGGTTTTAGGTTGAATGTTCAGATTCTTCACATACCTTGTCTTTCACCCCTCCAACCCAACGAATAATATTCCTCATTCAAGAGATCATGAAGCCTAAAGTTTCAGACCTTTTTTTCTTCCACAGTAACTGACCAGAAAAAAAAAACTCTTTTTTAGTGGTTTCATAGCTTATTTCAGCAAACCTTCACTTCCCCTGTACCACCTTCTTGAGAATGAGTAAAAAGAAAAAAAAGGAGAGTCTACAAAAGAACTGTCAGGAGATCTTTCAGAAGTTCCTAGCAAGAATTATGACAGCCAAACTCTTCCTTACGCAATTCCCTGGCTAATGTGTGCATGACACGAATGGAAGGCATGCAAGCAGAAACTTACCGAATCGAGGAACTGAGTGACAGTTAAGAGGTCTGGAATTTGCAGAGAAAGGTGTGAGTTAGTTATATTCTTATTCTCTGTTGGTACACCGTCCTCTAAGATGGGCAGTGTCGGGTCCCCAACCTGCTAATAGAAAACAAAGATATAAGATAATGGTGAGTATTGGAGAAAAAAAATAAAGACTTAGAAGCAGTGGCTCCAACTACCTCGTCCAGATTTTTATCATCTTCTGAATCGAATTGGTAGATCTGTCCTGATGTTTCTGAGACTAGCTGAGCTCCCAAAGGACAAACATCATCAGGAAGGAAATCTTTAAGCAACTGATCCTTTATAGCAGCAGTCTTATTCTGCGCATTGGTCAAATGTCAAAATGGATACGATATTGCATAAGCTATCGTTGAATCACAATGAGAACAGATATGATGTTTACTTTATAAGAATTCCTCAAGCTCTCCACTATTATTGAAGCAAAATATTCTGTAGTTTGGTTACTAGATAGTTGTATTGCTGAAAGTGATTTCAGGGCATCATCGTCATCCTCTTTCGAGCCATAGACTTTGACTAGATGCTCTGTGTTACCAGTTCCAGCTTGCAGTTTACAGTCATCTACCAGCTGAAGGAAAGGATCAACCTGTTGAAGGCATTGAACGTCGAATTAGACCAGACAACTCTGCAGAGAAAGTATTGTGTAAAATATTTGCAAAACGAGTTCATTGAACAAAACATGACTGATGCTTGTCCTTACTGTTTTATCTGTCAATGCAGCTTTAGCACAAGCAACAACGGGGATAAAGTTGTAGGCTTTAGATAGGAAAATAATCATGGATGTCGCCAACATAAAGAGTGACCTGCGACGTGACGGTGGTAGAGATCCTGCAAACACAATAAAGATGACAAGAGGCAGTGCAGGTGTTACTAAGGAATAACATATCATGGTTTCGTTAATACAGCATAGATTAGAAGTATATCAGATCATATGCAGGCATTTATATAACATCTAAATAACATGCTCTTTTATCAAGGATAAATGAGTATAAAGAACTTGTCAAATTCAGATTCAAACTAGTGTGTTATACCTTTCCCTCCTATAGAAATGTTCCTCAAAGAAAATGCTAGCTGGAAACTTCGAATAAGAGCCTCATGGCTGGATTTCTGGAAAACGAGATACAAGCAAGTTATCAACAACAGCCTAGTCAACTTATTAGAAATGTTAATAAGCAAATATGAAGTTTGTCTTTCTGAAGCTATTGCAAAGTCAGCATCTAGAGAAAAGTTAAATTTAGGAAGATGAAATTGATTGATAACAAGAGAGATGTCTAGCAATTTAGGAAAAAGGAAGAGACACTTAGTTTTCCATTCTAGAGCAGATTTCAATTCATTATAGAGCAGAATCCAATAACATATACTCTTAATTAATACTTCCCAAAATCTTTTATATTGTCGGGTCCTACCACCTTGAATGTGCACTAATTAGATCACAGTAAAAGAAGGTTCCAGGGTAGTGAAAAATCTTCTAATGGATATATTTCAGTCAGAACATTTGAGGCCTGGATTAGCTGCTTATGAAAATTCCACAACCGCATTCATGTTAAGTTGTCCATCCTTTGGAAGAAGAAAGACAACTAAAGGTTATATTTGTCAACCTCAATTTTTTTAATATTACACCGTCTTCGATTTTGTAATCCTCGAATTTGTGTTTATTTTCTAGAAATCTATTCTTGCACTGGTTCCATCAAAGTTACCAGTCAAAATTTTGTGATTTGTCTCATCAAACAAACATTAGCAACATTATATCACCAAAAAGAAACCTATCCTCTAAGGTACGAAACTTTGGCTCTGCATGATGGGAACGCATACGAAGCAAAACAGGGCTTCAAACATTGTCCTCAGGGTTTGAAATTAATTTATTCTACAGAAAATAGAAGCTTTAAGGCACGACATCCTCAATTCCACACTC